>CACVKI010140794.1:0-57113 GCA_902732785.1 Trichogramma evanescens | reverse complement strand
TTTTGTGATATAAATTACAGTTACTGAAGGTCTCTATCTCGAAAACTCTGATATGAGCCTTGCGCGTAGTGCCAAAATGCTAATGTGCAAGTTTTTTTCCACATTTTTAGGGCTCGAAGATGCCAATTTTATGTTGAAAGTGTAGATTGACATTTAACTGTAATATTCATGTCACAAAAATGCCAAAGAGGATTGAATTAGTGTATAACTCTTTTTAAGATTACATATTCAAGATAATTAGTTAGCGCATTTTTACACCTCCACAACGCTCTTTCGTGACCGTTTTTGGCGCCCCTTAAAAATTAGTGTGGGTGCCACGGCACCCCTGGCACCCGTACTGGCCACGCCAATGATGATCGCGCGAGCAGCACACGCTCGGATGAGCCCGCACATTATGCACGCATATGCATCTATACAAGCGAAGGCAGAGGCGCGCATGTCTACATATAAGTCAGTCGCGTCTCTATATATTTGCAACGTCGTTCTGCGTTATCGGCACAAAGGACGCGCGTCATCGGCCAAGTGACGCCGCTACTCTCTATGCATCTTACAGTGTCCCTTAATTTTTTTCACTCTTTTATCATTCCATCCCCTCTTCCTAGATCTGTTCAATACTACTAAAAAAAAACTATAAAAAAATTAATATTCAAGTTTTCTTGAACGCATTGATCTATCAAATCTGTAAATTTTTTGGTGGTGGAATGAGTCCAGATCGGACTTGATTAGACTGTGATTGTTTCTCTCTGTAGTAGTCAGCTTTCAAAGTGCTTAGACTCTTTTGTAGTATTTTTTTCACGTTTAAAGTTGCTCTGAGCTAAGCTAGACATACTACTAGACTTACTATTACATACAACGATGAAATGTGGAAATTTTGGATGGTGTAAGTTTTTGCAATAAAATTTCGGCAAGTGAATGGCATCACGAACAACAAGTTTTTTATGATAGCAGAAAACACTTTTTTAGCTATTTGATTTCGATAGAGAATCGACCACATACCTATATGAATAGTCGTACTTATAGAAACGCACCGTGATGCACTCGCGTATCGCGACCAATGTATAATTCTCTACTGGCCTTTTTGCGCTTCTTTCTATGTTTTTGCACTCTCGCTCACTCTCGTCTATATATAGTCCTACATATGTACAGTCAAAGTCAAGAGCCAGTATTAATATAGATACAGAAGCTCTCGTTGTAGACGATCTCGCCCCCGTGGCCGAGCCTCGAGCTGTGCTCGCGATAACCGGTTTCGCGACTATATACTTATAACACATAGGCGCATCAATGTATTATGATACTCACAAATCGTCGTGTTGCAGACAGAGAACTGCGCTCAAAAATCCGACGAGCAGCAGGAGCATGAGAGCCGGCGCGAATACGCTCGTGAAGATCTCGCGCCTGTAGCTGCGCTGCGGTAGGGCCGATTTTTTGTCCACCAACCAGCGCCACTCGGACGCCACACTCGGCTGCTGCTGCTGGTCCTTCGAGGCCGGCGCGGAACCGATTATACTGGCACTCGTGTCGTCGTCCCTGCTCTCCGAGTCCTCGTCTCGGCGATCGTTTAGATCGTCGATCTGCAAACGGTAACCGAAACTATAATGTCTTGACTATCGTGACATAAACTCGCATTGACTTACTAATTTGAAGTAGCACCAATCGAATTCCAGGTCCCGGAAGAACCGGTCGAACGACACTTTCTTGAAGTTGCAGCTGCTGAATTTCCGGATTATGGGTTCGAGTTCTTTTTCCAAATTCTGCAAGTCGCTTGAGAATTGCGTCGAGCTGCCGATCCTCAGTACTGTGCTGCAGGAGCAAAGTCATTTTCAAAAATATTTCCTTCTGCTTAAAATCGAGTTAATATTGAATCTTTTAAATCATAAAGATCTTAGATGGATAGGGTATCGGTAGGTAATAACTAAGAACTTATTATTTTATCGGTAATTAGAAATTTATTCTTTTATTTTTCATAAAACATTGAACAAAAGATAATCTAAATCAGTCAGTCTTCTCTACATGGATCTCTCTACTTTCGCCTTCTCGAGTCTTGGCTACACTCGTTGGGTGTACCCCTGACACCGTAAACCTTGCAGGATCCAAGCAAGTTGGTCAAGTTGATCTGGGCGAGGACAAAGTTGCACCCAAAGCCACCGTCGAGGATATTGAGGCCGAGGATCTCACCGACTCCGTTGAGGAGCGATTGGCATTTGACGCAAGTGATCTTGTAGCCAGGGTAGTTTTTGTTCAATCGTGGTGGTCCCGCAACGATGATCTAAACATTTTCATCGTTCATTGTAATTATATGTGGATGGAAGATGAGCAGAGAGTAAGTGAAAACATGAATAATTATCAGGGTACTTACGTTCAAGAAAGGAATGGTATCGAGAAGAGTGTCGCCATCCTCGCGCTTGCACTGCTGCTGCTGAGCAGCCACGGCGCCGATCAAGCACACCAAAAGGGCCAATTTCACTGCGACCATGTTTTATGTCTATGGGTATGTGTTGCTTGAGAGAAATTTCTCCAATGTAGTTTCGAGCTGTACTGGTGCTCTACTGCTGTTGTCGAAACTACCAAAGCCAGACTCTTTTATATATGAAATTTTCTTATCGCAAAAGCATAACATTTTCATAGCGATAAGCTGCTTATTCGGAATCGCAATGTGCGAGAAACGCACCGGAAGGATTTTCTTTGCATTTAGCAATATCCCTAATCAAACGTTTTTTTATTGTGTCATTTTGGCACACTTACAATGTTATTATTAATCAGTAATCATCTAAACATTTACAGGCAGTTGCGCTCGAGCTGCGAAAGCTGCAACTATATTCAGTCGGGATAAAGGCAGCCGGCATTCGAGCAAATTAGCAGTTCCGTGTGTACCGATCAAATTAACGTACACAAATATTCTTCCGTTTTTGTCTTATTTATTTGCACGCGGAATGACATTTTCTCCTTGCAGAGAATTGCCGCAGATATACGTGCCGCGGCACTTGCTAGCGGTCGTCCTTGTTTTCGTCTCATTTGTTGAATGCGGCAAATAAAAATACTAGTCTGCTTTTACAGTGACAAAACTTAACAGTTTTACGAGATGGCAAATAAATTAATTATGACGTTCTCTCATTCGCTTACATTATTCCGCGTCGTAAATATTTGCGTAACATCGGAACTCGCGGGCTACCTCCGTAATTGTGAATTGTTTAAAAATATGTAAAATAGTCCAAAAGTAAGCCTGAAAATGCAATTCCCATCGCATCGACAAAAATTATCACTGTGTGCGTAAGACGACACATTTGGGTATGCGTCGTTGCGGAAGTAAACTGTTTTGTTGTTGAATTGATTAGAGACTCAAGCGCAATGTTCCATTTCTTTTTAATGTGTAACACGAGATAATTAATTTCGATTGTCCGTACAAATTAAAAATATTCAAAGAAAGCTTTAGATGAGAGAATAATTAAGTTTTATAGTGACGGCAATCAGGATTATTTTAAGCACAGCGATCATGAACCGAAAGTAAGAATTTTTTAAACTTTTGCGAATTTACGAAATTAAAAGTACCAAACAAATGATAAAATATGCGAGGTAGAAAAATTATTTCAAATAGAGGAAAATATATAATTATGCTTTGTTTTATTCACTGCTAAATCCAGAGTGATTTATTTTATATTGAGTTTGTTAACAAAATCAGTTTTAAATCCTAATGTATTATTACATTTAGATGTCTTTTGTACGTCTCTAAAATTGTCATTGGCACGATGTTAGATTCATAATAGCGGGTATAATTCAAACGTGTTTGAAAAGCTAAATTCAAAACATGCAGTGCGCTCATGAACGAGTGCGTAAACGTGCAAACCGCGAGGAGCACAAGGTACATAACATACAGTAGAGCTTTGGCACGAAACGCGAATCCACGTTCGAGGCCCGATGGCCTCTGTCGCGGGCTCTCGGCGACACGCGGGCTTGTGCGTGCGTCATAGGTTCGCTGCATTCCCAAGGACCTCGGCGGTATAGACGCATCTCGCGTTGCAGAGAAAAAAGAACAAGAGCAGCGCGTTCCAATGCCTCGAGGCGGTTTTATACACGTTTTGCGAGGCGCCTGCAGCTTTGGACGACGCGAGGCTTTTAATTATTCGACAGCTAGGCAGAGAGCATCTCTGCTACTACGTGCCGACCGCATATGTATACTCGTTTGCAAGACGACTATCGAAGCCAGGATTATTTCACGGCTATTTTCAGACGTTCGCGAGTTCAATAATGTTTCTACATTATTTTACTGTCCAAGTGCAGCGAAGCGTCGACTCGCGACTGCTACGGCGATCCCCGTCAGCTACACTCGCGAGCCCTACTGCCAGCTGCACACGCGTACCCTGACGTAATACATGGATTGCTAATTGGCCTGTCATCGGCCAGATCACATAGACATACATTCAGCAAGCTATTGTACTATGGCTTTGTAGAGCTCGATTGTTTAGATGATAAAGAAAAATTCGACTATGTTGAGTCATAAGTATACGTTCCAGCACATGTACATATACCAGCGCACAACTGCGAGAGAGTCTCGACTTTGGAAAAAATAAGTAATGAGCTCAAAGTTTTCAAGTCGATATTAGCATGGTATGTGTGTTGTGTTACACGCGTATTCGCGTGCTTCCCAAGGAGAAAGAATATCACTTATATATCGTATTTCATCGTTTGTTATAAATAAGTATCATTCAAAAATAACACTCGGTGGCGCAGCGCAGAGGCGTGAATGGTGTATCGATAGCCACGTACACGACCGATCGTCTTAATAGGCTATTTTCGGCGGCCGAAGGCTCACAACAAATCGCACACGTGCTATCAGACGACGGGCTCGAGCGATCGCCACAACAAATCATGGCAGTTTAGTCCGCGCTACACAGCCCGTGTACGTACAAATTTCGAGAGTGAAATATTGCTCCATGCTGTAAAAAGAAATACATAACAAACTTGGCTCGATCTTTTTGCGAAAAGCCATTGGAGTTTGATAGCGATTGCGAGCGCTCGCGTCAATGCTCCATTATGAGCTGCACTTATGCATTAATTACGATTACGGGCTCGTCACTGATCGAGTGTCATTTAAACTTTTCATCTACGTACACGAAGGTAAAAAATTTTCTTCGTTGAATCAGCCTGAATGATTTCAGTTGAATGATTTAATTTTATTTGAAACAATACAATGGGCTTCGACGACAATGAAATCGCTTTAAACAAATGAAAAATTGGTCGTTCGGGTGAGAGATGACGATTTTCCGCATATGTGTTTGTTTACAATTAATTTGAACCGATACAGCAGGTAAATCGTCAATCGTCACAGATCGTCGCGTTTATTCACAAAGCTCGTGACTCACTAGGCGATTAAGCAGCTACTATCGATTTTTCTGTCACTTTTCGATGTATCGGTCGTCGCGCGATTCCTCGAACTGGAGGATTCATCATTGTTTTCTAAAAGCTCTGCGCGATACGGCGATAATTCGTGAATGAAAGGGAGAAATTCGCGGTAGCGATCCAGTGGGTAAACCGCAGTGGCTCACAGCCAAAAAGCCAAACCCAATTGAAAGGCGAACGGGCAAAGGTGGCGAGAAACGACGAGCGCTGAAATTTTTTGTGCCGCAGTGAGCCACGCGAGAGATGATTAAGAAGTAGCGACGTTGCACGACGCAAATAAAGTATGTAGTAGCTGGCGCGCGTCAAATCTTGCTCGTCGCTCGAGCGCACTCGGGTAATTAGACACCAAAGAGTGCGTTTGATAAGGCTCGCCGCTGTTGCAACCGATGCAGGCTTATTAGGCGCGTCCGTGCACAGAGTGTGACGCGCGATCGAGTGTATTACATGTGTGCGTATAGCCGTCGGCCGTTGGCGAGTCGCGTGTGTGCGCGTGTGTGCACGGGCACATGTGTACAGAATGATGAAGAACGACGAGAGGCCAACGAAACAGTTAAAAGTTGGCGAATTCGCGGCGCGCGCGACTCTACGTCATACGTAATGTGCGTAGACTACGACGACGATGACGACGCGGAGGAGTAGGCATAGCAGGCAGAGCACGATATATAACAGTATAATAAAGGAAAAAGCTGGTGGCGCGCGCGCGAAAGAGAGGGAAGAGTTAGGTCGCTCGGAGCAGTCGGAGCAGCGGCCAGCGACCGACGACGGCTCGCACGCTCGCACGCGAACCATTAACGCGCCAGCGAGCGAGCGAGAAAAAGACGGAGAAAAGACTTTGCCAATATTCGAGTGCTTCGGCTGGTTTGGTCCCATGCTCGAGGTCGGAGCTCGCGCGCGCTACTAGCGCGCTTCGGCGCGACCGGCTCGCAGCGAGGCGCCGTCGAAGCGCTGCATCTCGCGCGCGCTTCCTCCCTCTTGGCACCGACAGACAGACCGACTGACTGACTGACTGACTCGAGCACTTGGCCAATCGCTCTCCGACAGTTAGTGGCACTGGCCAGTGCAGCCGCTACAAGCTCAGTCGGACTCGGCCGTTGGTTTGTAAAGCTCGCTCGGGGCTCCTCCGCGACAACGTGCCTCGCTACGAGATCTAGGCCGTGTCTGTGTGCAGTGCGTGTCAGCTGCGAAGCAGCCAAGTGCATCGGCACGTTGAATACGTGTGTGTGTGTGTGTGTGTGTGTGTATAGATTTCGCAGTGCAGGCAGTCGAGGTGTCGCCGGTCACGCATCGGCCTCGCTCGACAACGGCAGTGGGTGTGTACAGTGCGTGCGAAACAGCAGCAGCAGCAGCAGCGGCAGCAGCAGAAGCAGAAGCAGAAGCACACGCTACGTGTTTGCGGCGCGTACACGAGTCGGCGAGCAGACGGAGCTGCCTGCTGCTGCAAAGTCTCTCTGTGTACCTTATCAACGCTGGCGGGCGTGTTCGCGAGTCGATCGAGCTCCGAATTCTCTCGGTGAGGCCGACCAACGACGCGACAGATCGGGACCATGAGAGGATCGACGAAGCTCGTCGGCAACGATCGGCTGCTCGGCTACGGTCTACCGGAACTGCCCATCGAGTCTTGCGCTTTTCCGAGGGATCGCCGGTCTCTCACCTAGAGCCAGCTTTCCCCTCGACAACGCCGATCTCTGGTGAGTGATCTCTATCGTTATCTCGCTCCTATGCTCGTTTAAAAGACCACCTCCTCCTCTGCGCGTAAAAGACGCACGAAATGCGTAGTAGTGCTCGTGAATCCTATTGTATACGAAGCAGCTATAAGCGTCGCGAGCGCGTGCGATCGTCGTAAATGATAAATAGTCATAAAAATTTTCTTACCTACCTACGGCTCTTAGTTTAATATTTAACGAGTTCTTTGAACTTGTCGACGACGACGACGACGCTCGATTCTTAAATATCTCCCTGAGAAGCTATATATACCTACGTCTTGTATATTCCTTTCCCCTTACGCACGCGCGCGACTTTATTCCTTTGCGGGCATAATGGTACGTACATTAACACTTAATTAAGATACCCGCGCCTGCTCGGAAAAACAGGCCTGTGCTGCTTTATTATAAACTATATATACTCGCTCGTTGAGGCTCTTTCTTTCTCTCTTTCCCTCTTCTCCCATGTACGTACGCGCGCCTCTACATATTATACGTTACTTGGCTTCATTCAGCAGAAAGCCGTGGAGCCTGCATAGTGTGTTTCGCTGCTCCTTTTTCTACGACTGTTCGCGCGTGCGTATGTGATAAATACATACCAGATTGCAAATAAACCAGATTTCTATATTTATCAAAGTGCATGTGTGAGAGTCAATGGCATGTAGACTGTGTATCGCGCACATGTACACACATACACATTTATCAGAGTGCGCCCGCACAATTCTCTCTCTTTCTCGTCTCGTTCAAATATTATTTCCTCTTTTTGTTATCTCGCGCCTACAAAACGCACCCGATTATAGCTGCGTTGACGGAACTACAAAATTAATTTCATCCCGAATAAAAAGGAAAAAACGTAGCGCGAGAGGGAAAGAGAGAGAGAGAGAGATCCGATTTTTGTCGATGTCGCTGACCGATAACGATTTTCTCGTTGGAAAAAAAGCAACGAAAAAAAAGGCCGCAACGTGCGAGCGCAAAAAATACACGCGCGCCTGTACATGCTTTGGCGACCGAGTGCATGCATATTAATGAGCATCTGCCGCTGCTTCGGGAATACGCGTAAACGTCAGTTGTGCCGCGCGCTATAAAGCATTTATTATTATGTAAAAAAGTATGATCGTCGTCGTCGTCTTCGTCGTCGTCATCGGCGTCATTGACGGCTCATTATTTTTGCCGTTACTCGGGACGCTGTACAATTTATCAGCCGATTGGCGACGACGAGCGCAGACTGCGCGTACTTTTATATGCATGCATATTTCATGAAATGCCCTCGTTCGTACATATGCTAAACATTTACTGCAAGTAAGTCTACCGTGCGTCTTTGATATTCTTCTTTTTTCAACAATTACACATAGTTCGCGACGAATCGGATGACTGAGATTCTCAATGGGGTTTATACAATCTGCAGTAAATATGACGCTCGGGTCAGAATTTCAAATGTGCCTACGAACTAGGGAAAATCGTTAATCGTGCTTGTGTTACTCACCCTACTCCCTCGCCGGGTTTTAGAGGATAACGAGCACCTAATTCCACTGCCGGTGCCAAAAACGTCAGCTGCAGATCAGTGGCATTTTTCCAAATGTTTCGCCTGAAACAAGTTGCAAAAGTACGAAGAAAATGAGCACAAGTTTAAAAAATAAATATATCAGAGTCTATAGATCGCGCGCGGCTCATCTAAAACAAAAACATCTCTCGACGACGTCGCGACATCTCTTTCCAAAGTGAAATATGATTTGTGCAAATGCAAAACTATCCATTTTGCTATTACAGCTGATGCTCGTATGCGTATTGACGCAAGCTCGAGTCGAGCAAATGTGTGTATGTGTGTCTGTGTGCGGCGGCCTGTCCACGTGCATATGTTTATGTGATAATGCATGCACATTTTGCATGTGTATGTAGATGTGCATCTATGATGCACGCGTCGTCGTCACAAAAGCTGATGAATTACGGAATGTACGTAAGAGAGATAAGAATATAGTAAATATATTCTGGCGCTACTGTGAAATTACAAGCAAAAATATTTGCTATCGCGTGCGGTCGCACTGACGGCCAAACAAATGGAACAATATTGCGGATCGTATTTCATTGAAAACAAACAGCCGTTTACTCGATACATTTTACAGGATCATTCCAAACAGTTTAGAAAATGCCCGAGTCTAAGTCGAATCGATTAAAAGTATAGAGGTACGCAAAGTTCGTTACCTGAAAATATCAAAGAGCATCTCGGTTCTGTTGAGGTCAAACATCTCTTCGACGTTCCAGCTGTTGACTTTCAATTGAATCTGATACTTGGAGACGACGTCGCTCTCTGAGACGATAACTTCCAAGGTTTTCTCGCGCGTCTCGTAAGTTTTCTTGTTTAGAGCAATGATCTCCAACTGCGACATATATAATATAATATACACACGAGAAAAAGACGAGCAACGTCATTAGCATGTCGCGCTCACATAATGTAATACAGCCTGTATGTATTTCAACAGAAATTCTCATTTTTTCTATTTTCAACTTGGCGAGTTGCCAATATTACCTTGAAATTTTTTTGATCCTTCGGTGCTACCCCATAAAGATATCCACGATGCGTCCGCTCGCTGTAAATATAATGAATCCACGAGGGTAAATCCGGCGAATCCAGTAGCGATGCCTCGTATCTATACTCGTTTCTCCGTTCTGCAAATTATGAAAACCAATCAGTACGTTATTAAAATAGTTTGCGGATGAACGGTCGACTCACCATCCGAAGTCCAATTGAAGTATTGAGGTACAATGGGAATAGCAAAAACTTGTAGCGAATTTATGTTGACATCCGTCGCACAGGCCTGCTGACCCACCAGCAACACCAGGCAGCACACCGAGACGATGTTGAGCATTTTTGACAAGCTTGATTTGAAAAAACATTAGATAAATTCGGTATTTTTCATTGCTGCAATCAGCTATAAAAGTCAACATTTTTAAGACATTCGTAAGCTTTTGATGCGGCAAGAAGGCATCAAGCCTGACTTACTGCTCTCATTAGCTGTCTAGATCACAACTTAATGCTCGCGACTTATATAGTAATATGAAGCAGTGACTTCTCACGAGGCGTTCGCGGAGTGCAGCGCAGCGCAATTTGTTGGACTCGTTACTTGTGCAACTTTTTCAATGGAAGAACGGAGGAGGGCGTTAATTTTCTGCAGTGTAGAAAAGTAGAATCGTTGAAATAAAAAGCCGCGCGCAACCCCAGAAGACAGTTTACCCGAGGTCAATTCGAACGCATTTATTTGAGCTCGACGCGAAGAAGCTGACTCAGGTCAACGCGTACAGATATTTTTCCGGTTGGCTTTGGACAAAAAAAAAATTGTTCGGGTGCATTGTTTTGTGAGTAAAAAAAGTGCACACACGAGAGGCTCGCGGATACATTATAGCGCGTCTAACAAAGAGCAGCGGCTACAATGACTGTATATACGCGCGTCGAGTTGAGAAAGAAAAGCTCGTGGGTATTATAATACACGCATACTATATACGCGGGCCGCTGCGCTGCACCGCTGCTGCTGCTATGTGCTCGCGTGGCGAGACGATGACGACGACATATATATATAGGATTGACGCAATTCGTTTTCTGCCTGCTTAAGTACTACAGGCTATATAGCATAATGCGTGCGCGCGACCACGGTCATAGCCAGAGAGAGATCTACTCTGGGCGCTGCGCAAGAGCCGCGAAAACGATACTCTTCCACGAGTTTCGAGTATGCCTGTAGCACTTGCTGCCTGTGCAACATGTGGCGATGAAAACAAGGGTGTCCGCGCGATCGTCTGCGCTTACGCGCACACAAAGCGGCCACTTTGCCAAACTGCATGCTTAATATTCTCTTTCGAGAATTTTCTCACCTATTTTAAGACCCAAACCAAGCGGTGTGTACGTTCGTATGCCGCTGCTGTTTACGAGCATTTCACATGCATTTTAGCGAGAGTTATAAATAATTCATATTTTTTAACGCGAAAAATCTTCGGCCAACTAACTTAGGCCAAGCAACGAACCGATAATATTAATGTCGACGTTTTTCTTTTATTGTCGAAAGCGAGGCAGCCTGAAATTTTTGCATTTTCAAAATATGACACCGAGTCGTCGGTATTTTTCTAACAAAATTTATGCTAAAGGAATTCTTTACTCGTTAATTTACGTCGTAAATTGATTGAAAAGTTCACACGGTGTCGCGTTGCAGTTAGCCAGAGTTCATTGATTCGACAATCATGCTATACAATTTTATTAACGGGCATTAGCGATGTATATGTGCTCACTAACATATTTGATGAGCTGGAATAAAAACAATCGTGTTGCCTTTCAATAAAACGTTTCTGATTTCACTTTTTATTTTATTTCATTTCATTTTTCTTAACATTAACTCGTTTCATTAATCACGTTCATCGCACGTGATGTGAAAAATTTAAAGCCTACGAAATTCATGAATGAATGCAACGTTGTTGACGCTTCTTTCAGATTCTAATGGTAATATATTCTATACATTGATGTATACAATATAGATGCTCTTTGATTTGTTTATTTGTTTTGATTATCTCGAGCTAATATCAGTTTTTATCTATACTTAAAAAAATTTAATTGTAAAAAGTCAAGGTAATCGGAAATATCAGACAAGGTTGTTTTTACGACCTTACGTTGAAAAATATTTTTTGATCCTTGAACGATATACGATATCAATTAGAAATAGATAATTAAAATTATTCGTGGCTTTATTTATTATCATATTGTGCATTGAAAAGTAGAACTTTTTGTATGCAAGATTTAAATAATTGAAACAATAAATGTGAATCGATAAATTCTTCCTAGTGGTATAAGCTCGTATAAGTATAAGCTCATTTGAAAAATGTGGCGGAACGCGTAGCTCATAAACATACATGCACAATTAAATAGTACAATATAAGTGAATGAAAAGTGTAAATGGGATTTGAAAGGTGAAGCGTATACACGTTGGAGAATAAACAGCGTGGACGAATGCTTCGCACGGGAGAATTTCTCCTTCTCTATCCCCCTCCAGCGGTGTCGAGCTCGCGCGAGCTTGCGCGCTCGGGGCTAGTCTTTATCGACTCCCAACGAGCTTGAGCCTATATTTCGCGGTTACTCACTAGCGGAAGAGATCGAGCTCTCTGGCGAAAGAGCCGACCAAGAAGCAAAATAAGGATCAGTGTTTTACTCACGGGGTGAGTGGCCTGCAGAAGTGGTCGAGCTTGCAGCGGTTGAAAATCGGACTCGAGGAAGAGCTTGCGAAGAGGAAGGGTCGGGCGCTTGTCTGCGGCGAGGATCGACGACGCGCTGGTGGCTGCAGCGAGCTCGAGCTGCGCACTCGGCTCTCGACGCCGCTGAGCGAGGCAGGCGCGCGCGCGCAGCCTCGGCTACATATATATATACCTGCCACTCGTGTTGGCGAGTTTTCATAGACATATATCGATGCTGTATGCCTAGGAAGCAATGGACAGGCAGGCGTGCGCGCGATGCATCATTGCTAGGCAGACCATCGGAGCCGAGAGTTCGTACAACTAGTCACCCCGAATTGGTCGGCAGCGAAGCACAGCTCGAGTCTGGGACAAGAAGAGGCAGATGCTCGCATAGAGGCCAGTACGCCCTCCCGCGGCACATACTCAGCTCGCCCTTCTCTCCGTCTCGTCCCTCGACTTGTTACTTTGCCTGTCGTGTCGCTTCGTAATACAACGTGCCTCAGTCATAGCTGTATTGTGAACGATCAAAGTTCACCTCCGTGTTGTTGTTGTTGTCGTTCGTCGATTTGACAGCTGTCCGTACGGCTCGAGTCGTTGTCGCCGTAGTCCTCCTCATCGTCGTCGACAGAAGGGACCCACAAGCTCGTGTTTGGGGTGAGCCAAAACTTTTCATAGTATATTCCTGTAGATGTTGAAGCTTGAGCTTTTCTGTATTTTCAACGGCAACGGGAGCGTAATTTTGCCGGGCTAATTCCTCTATTTGTACATAAGTTACGTTTAAAGTACATAGTCAACAGAGAGCTAGGCTCAAGACAATCGTTCAAGTCGTTCGTGTAACGACGTTATGTTTATATAGATCATGCCAGAACAAAGCGCGCCAAATTGCGATGAACTTAATTTAAGAGCTTGGCACGATTTATACACTTTTACTTTTGCATGAAACTTAATACACGCGCTACACTACGGCGCGCGCGCGCGTAGGCTGTCGCCCGTTGCAACAAAGTTCACTAAACGCTCGCTAAACGATTGCGATAAATTTTTTATTTGTGCATGTATACATAAATGTGTATCTCATATTGCGCGCACGCACTCGCACGCGCAGACGCGCGCGTATACTCCCATACACGAGTTTTATACGACTCGACGATGAAGTCTTTAGGCGAGCATCCAATGTCCATGTGTATATGTTTCTAACACAAAGCTTTTATAATGTTATAACCGCACACACCCGCTGCGGCCGGTTTGATTTAATAATAATAACATTGTATAATGACACTCGGACGGAAGCCGTACATATGAAACTTGCAACATCATTTATAAGCTTTCCCGTGCCCGAGTTCAAAGACACGCTTTAGGAAAAATTCTTCAATGTTTATACTACGGCTCGATGCTCATTTTACGCTCCAAGAACCCAATATGTGAGATTTATACCCCTTTTGGAATGAGCGAATATTTTACCTCAACGTAGCAATTTTTGTCATCAATCGATGATATACTAATAATAATTTTACGTGCCTGCACTTTTTGCCAAAGAAAATAATCAAGCGATAAAAAGTACAGATCGATATCGTCCCATTTTTTTACCATTAAAAATACCCGTGAGTTAAGTCATTGATAATCGATGCGCTATGTTTATAGCACGTAGTCACAGAATCTTTAAAAATATTGTCAATTCATATTTCTCAATTTAAAGATTAAGAATCGTACGTATCGATGTAGAACGAGGTTTTAATACCATTTGAAACGCTGTGGTACTTTTTCCAAAGAAAATCTAATATTTTATCGCTGTCCAGCAAAACACTAAAAAAATAAATCGACGGTCAAAATTGGAAAAAAACTTTGCCTGTTTCAGTAGGAAACAGATGCAGAAATTGAAAGAAAATGCGTAACGGTCGTGTACACAGCGAGCACTCCTTAGCGAAATGCAGCGATTACTTCATTGTAAACATGAGGTAGGTCGCAACAATCGATCGATCGATAGAACGATCGACGCATAACATCATCGACGGATCATTTACGCGTGGAACAATTCAAGCTCGGCTCATCACGCTCTCGGTAGCACGCCACAACTCGCGCGGATTTTATGTATACAATGCGCGGGCAGATATAATGCGCCTAGAGAAACAATTGCATCAAGTGCTGCCATTCAGGCCGGTGCCACAAACGCACGGCGCGCGGACCGATTGGTCGAATGAAAATAAAACGTTAATTCAGTCAAGGACGAAATATATTGCACGGCGAGAGAGAGAGAGAGAGAGAGCTTTTCCTTCACCGCCAGAGCTACTGCAAAGTGTCAGTAAGCCGCATCAGTCGTGCCCGAGTGAGAGAGAAAGATATAAATAATTCGCGCGCGCGAGAGCGAGAGTAGAAACGCAAATGCACGCTCGATAATCGTATGCGCGAGCTGCGCTTTTATTATATGTACGTGTGCGCGCACACGAGATTATCTTCCGCGAATCGATGCAACGTCTATTCTTAGGCTTATCCGAAGAAAAAAAAGCAGATTGAAAAAACGCCAAGCCCTTTGGATAACTGCCATCTAAGCCGACGCGTCCTTACAATCAATTTTGCACGTGAAAACATTCGCGCAAGCTCGGTGGATTTTTCTCGGGCGAGCGACAAAAAGCTCGAGTTTATGAGCCGATTGACATTTGTATCGAGCGCTGCACACAAAGTGTAGACTTTCTCCGCAAATGCTCGCGGATAAAGAGACTCGCCTGACTCGCGAAACAAAGTATGTACGCGGCTTCGAACAGAACTCGAGCGCCAGAATCAACAAGTATACAAACAGCAGCGACGAAAAAGCCAAGCGGCGCCGATTGGTGTGCGGCAATGTGGCCTCGATTACACCTACCTATAAAAGTTGAACCTATATCCACGTCTAGATAGTAGCACTGCTAGTCGGGCTGTGCACAAGTGTGCGAGGCTCAAAGTACCCGCTACTACCCCCTCGAACCGAGCCGTCGCAAAAAGAATAATAAAGTTTTCTCGGTCTTTTCTAGCGTTTTCTCCTTTTTTTCACCTCGAAAGCTTCCGCTTGGATAATAAAAGCTCGGCACGTCCTTAAACTCTCGCGCGCAACGATATATAGCTCGCTTCGACGCGAGCCAATTATAGCTTAGTACTCCACGCGTATACGAACGTGCGTGCCCTTGCATATATAATATATACATATGCACGACTCGATACGCGAGCAAGACCTCCAACTGGACTGCGAGGCATGTGCGCGAGGATCGAATATAGAGTTTGCCTCGCCGCTGGCTATTAAGCTCGGTGAAAGGGTGAATCGATGTCGAGCCTCGGCCCCGTGCATCACGCTTAACATGTAATGTTTAGCGAGCTCGCACCGCACGCGTAGGCAGCGCATAATCGCGCAACGGGTACAAAGCTGCGCTATCTACGGCACTGTCTATCGACGTTTGCGGCTGCAGGCGTGGTCACTCTCACTTGGCGCGATCCTAGTGCACGCTCTGTGCAGCTGGTGCCGCGACAAATGAATCGATCCGCAAGCTGCAGCGGATGCGCTTCGATCTTGTCGCGTCTCTTGATTTTTCTGCATCTTCGAGTCCCCATTTAGATGGAATATAAGCCGTGATCCCGAACTCAGCATCGATCAGATCATAATATCTCACATACTCTTGTACATGTTCGGATAAGTCACCAAGTATCCTGCTCCTACCTATAGTACCTCCTATGCTAAAAGTGAGCATCGAAAACGCCTGCTCGTGTACTGAGGACTTTGCATAAATAACAAGTAGTATACTATAGTAGTTTTATTAGGATCATGTTTACTCGTCATATATAGAGACAACCCTTTCTACGCTGACTCTTGAATTACAGCAGTCGCAAAATTGAACTCGAACGAGTTTACATTTAACTTACACCTACATAGGTGTATACATAACATATATACCGAATGAGAGGAGAACTCATGCATATTGAACGGCAGCAAATTTCAGCCGTATGCATACGACGAGTCTGGATACGATTGCAC
Source organism: Trichogramma evanescens (assembly GCA_902732785.1). NCBI lineage: Eukaryota > Metazoa > Arthropoda > Insecta > Hymenoptera > Trichogrammatidae > Trichogramma > Trichogramma evanescens. Next base: position 40,820 of record CACVKI010140794.1, on the reverse strand, counting down.
GCGTGTTCGTACGAAGCTACGGCTGGCCGTACAGAGCTACAGCCACGCGAACCAATATATTATATTGCATTGTCTCTTATCTGGCTGCACAGCGTCGCACGCGTTATAGGGCCTCGAAACATATACACGCTATACGAGCTGGAGAATTGCGTGCACGAAGCTGTCGCGCGCGCCAAACAGGGTGACGCCGATTATTTGTCGTGCACGAGACTCGCATGACTCTTACATAGCCACTTCGTGTAGCAGATTCGTAAATTATTGTCCCACTAGTATGGCGCATAAATGCTTACTCTGTTGAGATTTTGACTGACTTTTCCTCTTTCCAACTTTAGTCGCTGCGAGTCCGAGACTCGGGCTAGAGAACCACCACAGTACAGTAGAAAAACTCACGCGTTCAAGCATAAAGAAAGCAATTAGTCCCGTACGAGCTGTTAATTTTTTTCCTTCTCTCGCTTAATTACAAAAGTTCGAAAGCGCATCTTTGGTCTTGTAATTGAAAAACTTTAAATCCGTGTATTTTGTCGACAATTTGTTTGTGTGGTCGTAGTTATCCAAGAGACAACCTCGCATTTTCAATTGCGCTTTTATTAGATATAAATAACCAGTGATCGTTTATGAGTATTCTAACTAAACATCTCCTTTATTTTCATCAATTTTTTTTGCAAAAAAATGAATATTTGATGAAATATTGATCCATCTTGAATGTGATTCGTACTAGCATTCACATTATCTTGGCTGACATATTTTGAATTCCTATTTTGTTTTTAGAAATTACACGATAGTCAACTACGAAAAAGTGCTCATATTCTATTGTTCTTATACGTATCAAACACATTTTACATATTTAACTCAGAACCGGCATATAGAGTGATATTCGCAACTCATTATAAGCCTATTTTCAACTTGATATTTTATATGTTGTTTTCAATTATACTTAATAGTATTATAATATTTTTAAAATTCGGAGAAAAATATACTTGAATTAATATTTATTTATAAATAGTAAAAAATTGAATAACCAACATTTCTAAAATTTATGTATTAAAATTTCAGACGAAGAGGTATTGGCAATTAAAAGAAAAAGTAGAAACCATCTCTGAGAGAAACAGCGGAAATGTCATCAAACGATGTTCCGTTTCTGCTTATCACCGCTAATGTCGGGAGCATCTTCGAAGAGGTAAGTTAAGGAAATCAGAATAATTTTACCATTTGAAGCACTTTCGAATTAACCAGATGAATGCGAAAATCAAGCTCAAATACGAAATTTGATTCCACGTATTAATATTTGAAATTAATTTTGGTTCAATAAGTTTAAAAAATAGCCTTAATTTTACTCCAAACTATTCAAAACACAATTACTTTTTTTCCAGCCGAGTACTATGCTAAAATTATGGACCGAAGAATTTTTATCGGTAAGTTTATAACAAAAGCTAGAATTATAACAAACTATAATAAAAACTTCCCGTGAGAAAACTAATATTATTATTATTATTAAATATATCGCTGCAGTGAGCATAAAACATAACGTCGATCAACTGATTTTTCTATAATTAGGTTGCTATATATTATATATTAATCAAGTTACAAACTTATGAGTTAATTTTTATTTTAGACAATAGCTCGGCTCGATCCGAAATTCATCGCTCTTCATTGCCAAGAAGTCGGAGGAAAAAATTATGCCGAGAGCATGCGCCATGTGGAAGAATTTTTGAGGTACTTGCATTTTATTTAATTTAACAGCTCTTTTTTCTAAACATTCACACATATCGTAACGTGAGAAGATGAAAAGAAAGGAAGAGATAGAACGATGCATTTTCCATTTTACTCCCTTGGCCTAGATTTAAATAAAGAGTAAATCATGCACCTTTCAGTGAGTACGTGCAACTCTCGCGTCGTGAAGCTGTATAACAATATCAGCTCGCAAAGGCATAAAAGCTCGCAAGCTTCGCCAATGACCTAACTGCTTGATTAATATTTTCATGTTGCTTGAATTTAAATATAATCTACGTCAACATAGATGCATCAACGACAGTCAAGCTCATTTGTTCAATAATCGTGAGAACCTTCGTTATAAGAACGGTACACAAGGACGAAACTTGACTAAATAAATATTCAAAAGCTCAAATTACTTAGACAAAATGCTACAAGTCAAATATTAAATAATATAAATCATAATTTAAAAAGAAAAAGTGCAGCCATATAAAATGACAGACAAGTTGGAAGTCTTTCATCTGCAGAGCCTAAAGCGCTCTCTAACTGCAGCTGATTGTCCCCGTGAAATTGGCTAACTTTCATCCCTCTGGCAGCAAGCCGAAACGAGGTCACCCTAATGTGCAGAGGGCCGCGCGTCCGTCGCCCGCGGAAAACATGTATACTGCTATACGCAAATCGCACAATGAGCACGGAGAGTTACGTTTGATAGAGCGCAGAGCCGTGCATCGTCGCCACCGTGTGGTTTTCCATGCAATAAGCCTCTCGGTCGTGGTCGCGAGCGAGTAAGCTTGGCTCTCGACGCTCGGCTCCATTATATTCCCATATCGATTTCGATAAACGTGTACGTGTGAGCGAGCTCGTCGGCAAAGACTCGAGAGTTAGATCATCGACGCGCAAAAATACGAGAGATTAAAATAAGCTGCAAGTGTTTACGGCATTATTATGATGATGATGATGATGATAACGCTTCGTCGGAGCTTATACTTGTATCAGCGTGGAGAGAGATAGTTATGTAGCCTCGTATAAAAGCTTAAAACGGCAGATATTCATACGGGGTTGTGCCCGAGAACGATGAAACTATCGTCGACCATAAAGCAGCTCGACAAACTCTATTCACGAGTACTCTGTTGAACGATGCAAAAAATATATCCACCCTCCTGCAATTAATTGAAGCTTACTATCCTTTCATTGTATCGACTACTTTACACTGTAACAATTTACCCATACAAGAAACTTTTAATTAATTTTCCTGAGGAAAAAATACCAAAGCCAGCATAGAAGTGAACATTTTAAAATTCTTATCGGTTATTCGTACTATAGATTACATTCTGAAACAAGTACGTAAAATTACGCTAAAAAATGGCCCTAAAACTCTTCATTTTAATTTTTTTAAAGCAGAATTTTTATTAAAAATAACTTAAAATGTTTCATCGCGTGCATCGATAGCACAGTGCAGTTGATTAATCATAAACTCTTTAATGCATTTATTAGATTGTTGATGTCCTCCGAAGAACTACGACTATTCGACAAAGTGAGAGTCTTTCTCGACGAAGATTTTTCGTCAGCAGAACATTTTACTGTGAGTACCGATAATAAATAACGTTTCATTGCGCCGTAGCAACAATAACTCACAATGACGAATCGTTTTCAGGCCCTTGGAAACCTATACTTTGCACATGAAACTTTAGCTGACGTACAGCTTTGGGACTTTAAAGGTATCATTAGATTTATTGTCTAATTTTGCTCGAAAATATACATAGGTACTTTTAAATAATGTATTATGTACCTGCAGGGGGAGTTTTTGTACCCGCAACTGGTACGGAGATTCATTCGGGCAATATCGAAACTGTGACAACGAAAGAAAAGGCGAAATTTCCTCAGGATTTTTTTCCCGAGTGCAAATGGTCTAGAAAAGGTTTTCTCAGGACTAGGTGGAGCATCAATGGAACTGTCTTTGATCTCATAAACATTCATCTTTTTCACGATGCCAGTAATTTTATCGCCATGGAAACAGTGAGTTTACGCGCATGATTCACGTATATATAATCAGTTTCAATCAAAATGCCGTCATTTTCTCCTACTATTTATATAAAGCACAAATATTTCTTGACAAACAATATCATTTTGATAGGGACACAAATGGCATCATTCGAGCCCCACATCTCATTTGAAAATGTATGTTCTGTACTTGCTTATCTAGTGTCAGTCATCATGTGTATTAATAAATTCATCTCGGTAATGTTCCCCTTACACAAATGTTTATCTGATACACTAAATTCTCTAATGAAAAATATTTTTTATGCGGGATTAGGGAATTCATAGAAGAAATCAGTTAAGCTAAATTAAATAAACTTTCATTAAATCAATCATTAAATTGGAAATTTTTCACCTTATATGGTACAAATACTCGAATAAAATACATTTTTTTTATCTTCTAACAGTTCCCGTCAGTGTACAGTAAAACCCGTCGCAGAGCTTTGGAGCATACATTAGATAGGTTTCACAATGATAATTATCCGAATGTACCCTACTTCGTATTCGGCGACTTTAACTTCAGAACGGATACGGCCGGCGTCATAAAGGTGAGAATTTTCGAAGTAGAAAAAAAGTTTTTGGATTTGTGCATTTAACTTTATTGAAATAAATCTGTCGTTTCGAACTGTAGAAACTCACCACGGATACACGAGAGAGTCAAACATCGAACAAAGGTACCTTGTCAAAATTACAATTCCACAACGAGAAAGACGACGTGATTCTGAGTCTCGGCAAGAAAGAGTTTAAGCATCATCACCATCAAACGGTCTTCTCTGAAGACAGTGGGGAATGGGTGAGCTCATAATTATAATGTTTAGTTTAAATAAATTTGAAAATCAGTTAATTGGTAGAATACTCTTTGATCTGACTGTCCATCATTGAATGTAAAATTAAAACACTTTCCGCAAATTGCAGTTGCGAGAATACGATAAGGAGATGTCTGATTTCGAAGATAGACTATTCGAGTTTCCGATCAAATTTGTGCCGAGCTACCCATTCGAAGAAGATGTGAAGGAAGGGACAAGTTATATGCAGACGCGAGTACCAGCTTGGTGCGATCGGGTCCTGATGAGTCCTACCGCAAAGTCTCTAGTCAAAGATGTAAGTAGTTTGTCGATATTTTTGAGACATTTTTGTAATGTAACACACGATTACTCATGTGATGGTTTGCGAATGTCCACAGTTATCAGTTCCAAATTCCACCGAATATGACATCATTGGTCCGGAAACTTGCATGGGCGATCACAAGGTAATTTATCAAATTTACTAACCTTTACTTCACAAAAAATGCTCAAGTCCGTGAAAGAAAAAACCTTTTACTCACACACTTTGTGATTGTTTGAACTATCCTGTTAAAAAAAAACTTTAACATGATACACAGTAAATGACTGAATAATTCTCATGCATACATTTTAATGTACGATTTGGGTGCAGCCTGTTTTTCTGCTGTTCCGAATGAGTATCTAAGCGTCGTTAAGGTACTTATTAATTTCTTCATTTTGGTTAAAAGTATCTGTTTGTTCTCATTGTATGATATATATATATTTGAATATTTTTAATCTGTTTTAAATTTCATCGTTATTATTCAGTTTTGGTATTAAGATATATTTATACGTCTTGTATAGCTACTTTTACCTTGCCCAAAATCTTACGTGTATTTTAATGATATGTTTCCTTTAATTGTTTGATAATTTCTTTGCCAATTTATCACCTAATGCCAGAAATCGTAACATTATACGTACATATAGATGTATTTAAAATCATCCACACACATACCACCTTAACTTCACATAGATTTTCCAGCTTTCCTTTGTTATTCGACACGATCTACATCCTGTCAATCTCGCTTTTAGTTTAAATCTCATTTAGACTTTACAATTACGTTAGTTATCGTTTTGTATCAACCGTAAGGACCTGTGATAATCCTAAAGATCGTTACCCCCAAACATAGTGGATTTAATTTTTTGTCAAAAGATCACTTGAAATTAAAAGTAAAACTTATATCTTGAGTTGGAGTTATTTTTCATTAGATAAATGCATGGCTCGTCAACCAGATTTAGTGAAAATATTTAATAATTATAGTAAAATAGATTTTGAATTTCACTCGATTGCCGATGAATAAAGAAATACGTAACCTTGTTTGAATCTCAATTTATAGACTCAAGATAATAATTTGAACAATGGACAATAATTAACAATAAAAATTTCCTTAATACTTTTAAATATTTGAAAATTAAAAAAAAATGTCATTCAATGGTTTTTTCCATACAATTGGGATTTGATTTCATAAAATAATTGTATTTCGATCTCTAAATTTGTCATTCTAGTCATGCCTCAACACGTGAACTCGTTTTGTTGCTTGCATAATAGTTGGTTCCGAGTTAAAAGAAAGGGAAAAAGTGTAAATTTACAAGCTCATACGCTCATTCTGATTTGATAACATGTGTAAGAAAAAGTGTAATTTTGTGTAATGTATGTTAATTGCAGCCGGTGTATCTGAAGGCCAAGCTGATCTCGGACGCAGGTATGATTAATTGCTGCAGCTCGTCTAATCCCGAGCAAAACTGCTTCCGCGTGCCTGAGAGCTACAAGTTGCCTGTACCCCGACCCTTGAATCCCTTCCTGAATCCGTCGATGGTAGTTTATAACGAAAGCCTCGAGCAGCCGCACAATTTGAGGCTCAGCATGACAGCTCGCTATAATTTCCCGGCGCAAGACCCCAACTTCCTGCTCGCAGTACCCCTCAAGCATGATCCTTACACCCCGGACAGCATGGACAGTTCGAGTCCCACTGCCCTGCCACAAATATCCTCGGATCAGCAAGAGCAGCTGCAGCAAGAACAGACGCAAGAGCAGCAGCAAGAACAGCAGTCGCAGGCGTCGACCGAGAGCCAACACAGGGATCGCGCGGTACCGGCGGCTCTGCTCAAGTCCAAGCTCGAGCTCATCGTTCAGGAGTTCGAGGAGGAGTCGCGAGAGCACGAGGCCGGCTCAGCCGAGCGCAGCGATCACCGGAAAAAGAGCCGGGCCAGCTACGAGGACAACGTGTCGTGGCAGCGCTCGCATTTGCTCACCAGGGCCTGGCTCGAGGGCGAAGGGCAGCAGGCGTACCACTCGTTCGGCGACGAGCTACATGCCCCGGTGAGCCAACGCGAGCAGCAGTGCCAGCAGTCCGAAGAGCTTCTGGATGCAGCAGCCTCGCAAGCCGATCGGTCGCCCGCCGCGATACCGCGGATAGCCATCATCAACGCCAGCGACTTCGAGTCAAACTCGGGCTCTGTACGCCACTCGCAAGCCGATGACTGCGATCAAGATCAGGCGTGCGCCTCGGCCCTGACCACTTGCAGTAAATCCGATCAGCAGCTCGAGGCGTCCACCTACTCGAATCAGAGGACGAGGAGCCTCAGCGGCACCGACTCACGAGCAACGGCCAGTTTGGCGGTCGAGGACGAGCACAACCACGAAGAGTCCATATCAAATAGCAATGACGTCATAGACAAAGATGAAGACGCGGGTAAATCCAAGAACGACTCGCCCAAAAGCGAATCACTGAAAAGTCAAGCCATCGGCGACAGCCCCAAACAGAAGAAAAGTAATAAAGTGGCCCAGAGTTGCAAGAGCAATTTCATCATAAGGAGCAGCGAACAGAGCTGCAAAACTTGCTGTGTGCTATCCTGACCTAAAGTAGTGATTCATTACTGCAACTGCTCTTTGACTGATAATCGTTGCACTTTTTATGAATGACCACTTAAATGACCAAACACGCCTTTTTTATTTTTAGCCAGTATGCCAATTCGTGACTTATGTAGTACAGTAAAATACGTACATAAATTCACACGCTAACTGTAGTAAGCAATTTTTTTATTAATATTTACCTAGGGTATCGTAACGAATCTATTTTTTGTTGAATTGATTTGCGCGATTTAGTATTTTTTTCATCATTATTATTCATTTGTTCGCGTTTTATGAGACGTCTGAACAAGTGTCATCTTGGTTCATGTGAATCAATTTAAGTACAATTTATCAGTCACTGCAGTATTCCAATTAAATCTGTAGCAAATATACTATCGATGCCATGCTCCCTTGCCATGCTAAATTAAAGGTCGAAACATTACTTTTTATGATCGCGTTTTGACTAGTATGCAGAGAGTAATTTTATGTCTTAGTTAAGTAAAATTATGTAAATAATATACCTTGGTATATTTTTGTGGTAGCCACGTGAACAACTATATTGCGTTGACAAGTATGCAGAGAGTAATTTTATGTCTTAGTTAAGTAAAATTATGTAAATAATATACCTTGGTATATTTTTGTGGTAGCCACGTGAACAACTATATTGCGTTGACAAAATATGCCAAATTATTATCAATAGGTTCCTGAACAAATAAATGGAATATTTTTCGTTCCATAAAAATCGAGTATTAAAATATTTGCATGGTTTTAGCCATTTTTAAGCTAACTTTTACTTGAAAAACACTCCATCTTTCGTTGAAAGTTAACTATTGTAATTAAGAAAATGAATATTTGTAATTGTCAATGCTTAAGTAAGTAGTTGATACTTTTTTTATTCGTACAATCATCCTTTAGATGTAAACATAAAAAATTAACAGAGTATTATTTAATTCTATGGTATCATAAAATAAAAAGACAGTTAGTTTCAAAAATTAAAAAGACTGCGCTTCCGACAAATAAACAAAAATTAACCAAAACAATAAAATTATGACAAATCAAAATAACCATTACTTGCTATTATCTTAAATATTGATGTAAACTGGATAAAACTGCCAAAGCTGTAAAGCGTTTAGTTATAAGATTTTTTTTATTTCAACGTGAATGTAATACGTGCCTTGTTTTTTCGAATTCTATGTGTTCCCAATCGACGTATGCTTTGTTTATTTATTGAGTTAATCAAAATAATATATTATTTTTATAAATTGAAAGAGTAGCCTTATAAAAATTTGGACATTTAAAATTGACTTACTTTAACAAAATTTAATGAATATTCAATAAATTAGCATTCAGTCTGAAGAAAATGAAAAATTTTTCAAATTTAGATGCTTTTTGGCAATAATAGTACTTTTTGTTTATATTTATATATTTTTTGTATATATGTGTATAAAAATAATAAGTCAGTGATTATTTTTACTAAATTAAAGTTTTATGTAAATTTTATTACTAGTTATTTTATTTTATTTTATCTTTATTTTTATGAGAAACCAAAAAGCGAATTATAAATTTATTATAAAAATTATACATGTGATGCATTTTATGTATGAACTTACTGCTTACAATTTTTCGATACTGTTATTATATTTGAAGTTAATGAAAGTAGAAACATTTTTTTGTTTTTTATATCAAACGACATCTCATTCCTTAAACATATCAAATATATTTGCGTATTTTTCATAAAAAAATCATTCAATATTGTACTTTTTACATTTATTTGCCTCATTTCAATATTTTACAATTTCGATTGTTCCACAAAAATATGATTATGTTTGCACTAACTTTTTTCCCATGTACTTAATTTTCAAAAGTGTCAATGTAATCAAGTTTTTATCGTAGATGTTTGAGTAGTTTGACGTTGTAGTTATTTAGTCCGATTTTTAATTGTTTGTTGAATTTCTTACCTTTGCATGCTTTTGAAGCGTAAAAATATTAATCATGAACCAAATATTTAAAATCAGAGGAGTAGAAAAGTATATCTTCAAGTGTATTATAATCGTTATTTGCATTTGCCTTATAATTGCTAATTCCAGATAAATTTATTAATTTTTTGAAAGTAATCTTTGAGATTATGTTAATTCCTGCACGTAATTTCATGTAATTTCTTTGCATATTCTTGAAATGTTCTCTTTTTGGATAAGAAAATGCAGAGAGCGAAAGTTTAAATTATGAAAAAAATTATAACTGCCCAAAGTAACGATCAGAAAATAGTATCACGTGATTGTTAAATATCATATTGACTGCACTGAACGTACCTGCACAGACTTGGACCCTTGGAAGCCTGTCGAAGTATTGAGATGTATGCAGGGATTAAGCGGTTCCCTCCAAAGAACCGACTCGTATCAGCGTCAACAGCAGCAGGAAAATCATCATGAGGAAAATGGGGCTTCGATCGGCAGCAGCACGCGATATATCCACGTTAAGCACAGAGCAGACTCGACTGTGAAAATTTTCCGCGAGACCACCGTTTGAAACTGCAGTCAAGTGTTCACCTGCGCGTAGCTCTTGCTGGTACTCAGCAGCGATTTCGATTTTATTTAATAATTATTGTTAGTATCACTTAATTCCAATGTTGCGTGAAACCTCATCCCCAAGCCTTTAGAATTTTTTTTCGGACACAAAAATAAAAAAAGTTGCAGTTTCGGCCCTTTATGTAGTCATTTACACGAGGAGAAAATTCCTAAGATGGAAATTCCTAAAAATTAAAAATGTGTAATTAAAAAAAGGTTAACGAAACCATCTTTTTTAATTTAAATGACAATATAAAAGAGTCGTAGCTTCCCTTTTCTCATTTTCAGGTCTGAACAAACTTTTAAAAGCTAAGAAGTTAAATTCCATGCAATTGGAGAACTAAGTGACAAACTTATAATAAGTAGACACTTCGAACATTCCGTAAGACATTTGAATTCACGGAAAATTTCGTATACAATAATATTGTTTAATTTTTTCTATTGTTGTAGCTTCGAATCAATTTACACCAAAAAATTCTTTTCGGAATGTATACATTGAAAAACAATTCAATAATGTTTTGGCAAAGACGCATTGATAAAATATTTGTATGAATTTCAACAAATTTTACTTTTTATGTAACGATTGAAGATATAAAAAATTGTAGTTCAAGATTGCATAGAATGGCTCGTAAATACAGAATGTTTGTTTATAATATAAAATAATTTCATTAGTTTATAAATGCCTAGAAAATTTGAGTTTTTTAATTCCAAAAAAACTTTTTCTAATTATTGATAATATTTAAATGAAAAAATTAATAATTCAGATTTTTTATTTGAAACTTAAACTGATTCAATCTTAGGTTGTTTTTTTGCTATGTATGTTATTCTTGTTTGTCAAAATTAAAATTAATTCTATCGAAATTTAGTTACTAACTCATAAAATTTAATGCTATCAGCTGTTTAATCAGCCAAATTCATCAGTAGTTTTATTTTTATCTTAAAAATTCATTTTTATTATGAAGAAGATACTGAAACCGAAATGAAAATGATAATTTTTAAAATTTTCTCTAAAGTTAATACAAAATATTTTTGTAAAAGGCTTCACGGTGTCAAGAGAACAACAAAATAAAGACATCAATGAAGTTTTTCAAAAAAGCAAAAGAATACAAATAAAATTTTTATAATTGAATAATGAATTGAGTTAAGTTTGATAAAGAAAACTGCAACTTTGTTGCATTTGTCCAAGTCTATGAGACAATGATCCAGGTCCGGAGTAATTGACCTAAAACAAGCTAGTTAAATCTTTTTTACCATAAAGAATTTTTATCTTTTTTTGTATTTGTTTTCTTTGATCCCTGTTTAAAAAAAATCGCTGGATTTCCAGTCAAAAATCGAGCTAGATTTCAGGTTAAAAACCAGCTGGATTTTCAAAAATCGAACTAGATTTCCAGTCTAATTCAGCTCGATTTCTAGTCAAATCGAGCTCGATTTCCAATCAAATCCTGCTCGATTTTCCAACTCGAAATCCAGCGGTTTTTTTGAAACAGGGATGGTAAAAAATCATTGCAATTTAATTGTAATTTACTTTGAGGGCATAAGATCCCATGTAATAGTCTGCGTCTTTCATGCTCTGCTTCCTGTAAGTAAATTATGTATGAACAATACCTGAAGATTTAATAATAGCCATGTCTATTTTACAAAATAAATAAACGATCTCATTAATTATATCTAATCAAAAAGTACCCATGATAACATCATGGAAACACTTTATCAACTTATTTTCATATAATGTATTTTAATTCAATTTTTATCAAATTTTATAATTTTACCATAAGGAAAAGTAATTTTTATTAATACAATGTAATTGCAAATCTATTATAAATGTATATAAAAAATTGTTGAATTACTTTATTTTAATACAAACATAATTTTTCAAATTAAAATTAAAATAAATACATATAACTTAAAACTCAGTAACTATAAAATATAAAAAAGATATCTGGTCTATTATTAATGTTAATCATGTAAGGCTAAACTTTCCAAACTTTCTTCTACTTCTACTTCTATTATACTTTTGCTTGTTTTACATTACGATGAAGTTATTTGAGAAAAAAAATTACTCTTGGTTTTATTTGTATTTATTGTAATTAGTAAAAAATGTAAAAAACATTCCCACAATAAAATAAAATGATTTATTTAAAATTCATTCAATGTATTGCTGAGGCTCTTTTGTTCTATCCATTTAGTATTTATGATTATCAATGTTAAAACTTCTAAAAAGACACTACCTAGGCCAAGTGATCAATATCAATAAAACATGAAAAACTATCACTGTTAATCGTAGTTCACTCTTGAAAAATTTGAGTAATGTTATGATTGTTAAATACGTATACAAAATAAGCAAAAGAATTTTCAGTAATTAACAAAACAAATTATGAAGTAACAAAACTACTTATACAAACTTTTGTATGGTCAACAAACATTCATTGCCATTTTATTAAAAATAATCTTTAAGGTATTACATCAGTAAAAGTGACTTTTATAAGATTTTGATGAAATTTGGAAGGTATGCAGTTTTAATAGACCCAGGAATACTGTCAGAATTTCATCAAAATCGTATGAAAATCAATTTTATCGATGTAATACCTTAACTAGTCTAAGATTTTGATTGATGTAGTATCACACAAAAGCACACATGTATTACCATGATTGAACCCAACGACTGCTGTTCTATATAGGATTTCAATAAGTACCTTTCAACTTTTTTTCAGAATAATTATAACAATAAAGTGACTGAATTGTGAGTTTTACTTTTTTTCTTTATTGTTCATAGTTACTAGAAGTATAAATGTGTAACATAATTATATTCGATAAGTGGATAGTGTAATAAAAAAATTGTCTCAAAATATCAATGGATTATTCTTTATCATTATTAATCATAGTCTCAAACCAATTGCAATAAAAAAAAAAGAAAAGTTATAAAATTATAGTGACATTATTTTGCTCATTTGTTCAATAATAATGATAAAACTAAATAATCATAATTAAAATTTTTTGAAGTATGGAGAGCAATCACAAAGTTCCATCCAATTTTCCACTTGAATGTCCATTCCAATGCTCTGGATAGGAACAAGTCAAATTGAATTTCGATTTTGCCAAAATTACTTTGTCTAAATCAGGCGATTTTATAGCAGCCTTACACATAGCCATTACTTCTTCATTACTCAAATATTGAATAATAAATTTACAACAAAGTACAGGCAGATTTTCGTTGACTAGCGATTGTAAAAATTCAATCGCTGTTATTTCGTTATACCTTCTAATTAAACCTTTATAAATATAACCTTCCATTATTCTTCTGGAAATAGAAAAAAGTTGAAAATTTTTGCTTAAATACTGTACTGAATCGTAATTAAAATCAATCAAAATTCGATAGACATTTTCAGTTCTTGCTTTACATATATCATGAAGTGTCGCACGATTACTTATCATTGTCGTTTCAATGAAAATGATTTCATTCATAATTTTTGATAATTCAGGACAATCATCAATGATAAGTTTGGTTCGACCTTCTTGTAAAATGCTTATTACTTGTAAAAGGTATTCTCTTGTTGTCTCACTTATGTACATATTTCCAACATGAATCATCAATAGATGCTTAATAATTAATTCAATCTTTATTTTGAGTTTTTCATTTGAAAACAATGCTTTCTTCATTATTAACTTGTCAAAAAAGTTTTTGATTTCTGCTTCACTACCTAATGAATAAATAATGCATGAAATCATATGTATGTAGTTTAGTTTTATGTAGGATTATTTGCCTTACCAAATTCTAGAATATTTGTCATTTCAGTATTGTCGAAGTAATCCTCAACGTGGTATGCCTCATTCAAACAAAACAAAACTTGAAGTTTATCACATCCATTCATAATAAACCCTGCTTCTTGTAAAAGTGTGATTATATGAAAGAGATGAATTGTGGATTCTAATTGAGGTATAAAGTTTTTGTAGTTGCCTGAACATGTCAAATTTAATTCCTTGAAATGAATATCATGTACATTAGCCCCATGTTTCAACAGAATCTTAACTGCATCCCGCTTCATACATGTCACAGCATTTTGAAGAGGGGATATCCCTAGCTTATCTATTGAATTTACATCAACTCCATATTTCAGGATTATTTCAATTATTTCAACATCAAAAGTCAGGTGCAATGCTGTTTGGTTTTGCGAGTTCAGATCTTTAAGGTCAGCGTTGTTTTGAGCAAGTTCTTCTAAAACTCCTTTCTTATGCTTGTTAGGACCACTTAATAAACTGTATATCGGACTACAGCCAAAGTCATCTTTTGCATTAACAGTACAATTGTATTTTATAAGAAGTCTTAACTTTTTCAAACTTTTATAATAATCCTCATCGTTGTCAAAAGACATACAAACACGATGCAAAGGCGTGCGTCCAAAAGAATCTTTTACATCTGGATTCAATCCATTTTTCAAAAGCAATTCAACCAGTTCTATTCCAGAAAATTCAATCGCTGTATGCAGAGTTGTGGAACCGTCCAATGATCGATGCCAGGGGCATTCAATTTTAGCATTTATGTTAACACCTTTACTGATATATTTTCTCAACACACTGATGTTGTCGAAGCGACAAGCAATGTGAAAATGCTTCAATACATTCGTTTCATTATAGTCTTCGTCGCAACAATACTGAAAAATCACATTAACTGCTTCTGAAAATTCTTGTTCAGCCGCTATTTGAACAGCCGTTCTACCAAGATTGTCTGCAGCATCAAGAGCTTTTATGTTAGTCTTTGCAAGATACTCAATAATTTTCATGTCCTTTTGCATTATTGCTCTATTGAAGATAAATCTTAGTTGATCCAGATTTTCAAATGCGCTAGCGTGAAAAATACTTGATAACTTCGAAGTCGATGATGCGCGAACCAATTTTTTGTAAAAATTTCTTTGACGTCTTCTTATCATTTTTGAAATTTATAACTTTTAATTAAGCTCACAACGACGAGAATGAAGGTTATTGATGTTATAGTTAATCTGCAAATTCTAAGTTGTAATGGGAATCCCTGAAACTGCAATTGACTTGGATTGAGTAAAAGTACTCGCATATACGTCTCAACTCTCATTAGAACCTTACTAGGACTAGCCGCTAGCGTTTATATTTGACCAGCGCCACCTTCACCGATAGTATTGACATTTAACCTTTAGAGGGCCGGGATTTCAGAGGTCATATCATCAATAGAAAACTGGCATAAAAGGTACCTTAAATCATTGATCGATCATGGGCAAAGGGTCGATCAGAGGGTGCGCCAATATATTGGCTTTCCGGCCCTCTAGAGGTTAAAGAGACTGAACATCCTTTAATTACAAATCCAAGAACTTTGTTCGTACTTTTATAAATTAGTTTATATTTGAAAATACAGTTTTAATAGATTCATCATTATATGAAAGAAAAATGGTTTAAATTACATTTGGTGCGAAACACATAAATGGATTTCTAAGGTGCATTGTCGATTTACCGTCTGTCGATTAGTTACGCTAGCGAACAAATTTTATGCGGCGTTTTCAGCAACACCGTTGTCGTCAGTTCATAGAGAACTGCATACTGCCGGCTTGTCCGTATTTCATTTACAATTTGAAAGACTGAAAATTGTTCTAAAACTTTTTTATAATCACTAAAGCAAATCGTTTATTACAATGAGCAAAGCACATCCTCCAGAATTGAAAAAGTAAGTAAATAATAATCAAATTACTGATAATAATGAAGGAGAAAAGTACTTGCCTGTAATTAATCATCAAATTATGGGTTATGTTAGTAAAATGATTACTTATTCAATATTTTTTTCAGGTACATGGACAAGAAGCTGTCACGTAAGTATAAAAATCATACAAGCAGTTAATTTTATATTGGATTATTTTTTAATCATACTATTATATTTTAGTGAAATTAAACGGTGGCCGACATGTTACTGGTATCTTGAGAGGATTCGATCCCTTCATGAACATGGTAATTGATGAGAGTGTAGAATTTTGCAAGGATGGCACACAAAATAATATTGGAATGGTGGTAAGTTTTTTACATTCATTAATCTATCACAACACTATTCAACTCAAACACAAAGTGCAAAATGATCTTATTAATTTAATTTTGATGTCAAATAATCTAACTTTGACAAAATTACTCCACATCAAGCATTTTCATTTTTTTTCATTTTCATTTATAAATGAAACTTAAAGTTTTTAAATTTCTTCATGTTTCAGGTTATCAGAGGAAATAGTGTCATCATGCTTGAAGCATTAGATCGAATATGATATTTTGCTTATTTAGTGCATAAGTTATTAGTGAGGTATATAATTTTTTTTAATTGCTGGAACTTTAAGTTAAAAAATTTAAGACAATAAAAATCAGTTTTGGTAAGAATCAAATTTGTATTTTATTTCTAATATCTGAATTGTACTTTATGTTTTAAATTATTCATTAAAAAAATCCTAGATAAAAGACTATTAGTTTTGTATAGAAAAATCTTATTTTATTTAAAGCTGTTGAATTTTTTCTTTGACATAGAAAATAAAATATTTGAAACAATTATTTCGATACAATTGTAAAAATGTATACAACAATGATTAATACTCATAAATTGACCAGAAATTGTTTGACATATCATTTTACAATATTACAACAAGGCACTCCAAGAATCAAGGATTACGGAAAGAAAAATTTCAAGTTAAAAACGGATACTTTAATAACATTTTAAAAATATTACATTTAAAAATAATGTGCTGGATTCAGAGTACTTCTATAGTCAAACCCTCTGATTACCTCTCATTTTCAAGAATTTGGTAGCATTTTCTTTTGTTATGCAATCTTCATTGTAGATATAAACTATTAATGAAAAAGATATAAAAAAATTTGTTTAAAGCTCTTCCGCTTTTAACTCAAAATAATCATTTCACTATAGAAATTATCATAAATTATAGTATAAACATCGGCAAACATTAACTTTATCACAGAGAACATTTTCTTATTCTTGAATTCTAATTGAATTTAAAAGATCTAAAATTCTTTGTCAAAATTTTGTAATAGCTACTTTGCACTAGCTCCCGTTAATTTATTTTAGATTGTAATGTACATTTCAATTGAATATTTACAACATAAAATTAAAATAAAATTATTAAACTTAGATTGAATTTTGACAACTACAAAACTCAGTGTGATTCTAGATAATCATGATCATGCAAAATACTCTGCATAAGTTTAGATGAAGATTCAATTAAATTTGCTTCTCTCAAGTTCACATTTAATTGCCAAACATTTTCATTTTCTGTAATTTTTACAACTTCTGAACTGTTTAAATCTTCTTTGACACCGTTGAAAGCTTTGGTTTTTATATTATTCTTCACGATGTCTTTACTTTTTTCAATATTTTTTACTACATCTAACTGATCATATTTTTCAAGTTTTAATGCCGTATTTTGGTTTTGGTCAGCACTGTTAACTTCTGTTGAATTTGTGGCTACGGTACTAAATTTACCATTCTTCAAGTTGAGATTCTCATTTAGATATTTAGAGATTTTTCTTTTGACAGCTTGTTTCACTGAAATTTAAAATGTTTATAAATCAATGTATTACATATTAATATAAAATTTGATTTTCATTTACCTGGTATGATTACATTGGTTCCACAGGTTTTGTTGTGTTCATTGCATTCAGCTTTTCTGTGAAATTTTTTACTACACTTAGAACAAGTAGTGAATTTCATAGGATTATTAGCTAAATGTATTTGAAATTGTTTTTCATTTTCAAATCGACGATCGCAAACTGTACACAAAAACATTTCTTTTGATAATTTTCTTCTACTCGTTCGACTTCTTGCTAAACAGTCATCATTAGTCTTGTTTTCTTTTGGGAATTCTATTTTTTCAATAGGTTGTATTTCAACTTCATTGATTGAATTTTCAAGAGAAGCAGAGTCATTTTTTTCTGGTTCCAGTGATAATTTGTTTAAATTAGATTCTACGCGATTTTTAGAAATGCTATGCTCAAGCATTAAATGCCGTTTTATTTTTAACTTAGCTATTTGATGTTTACATATTGCACAAATAAGAAAGCCATGAATTTTTCTCATATGATAGTCTAAACCTCTGCAAGTATCAAAACATTCTGAGCATTCCAAACATTTATGTTCCAATTTTGTACTTGGATTTTTCATGTGCTTATTCAATTCTTCTACTGAAGAAACAATACTATTACACATTTCACATTTCACTTCTCCTATTTTATGACTTACTTCTGAATGTTTTTTCATCTCATACTTATCAACAAAACCTTTTTCACAAATTCTACAAAAGAATGCTGTGTTATTTTCATGTCTGGCTATGTGCAATTTACAATATTCTATAGAAGAAAATCCCTTTTGACAATGCGTACATTTGAATTTTCCTTTTTTCAACAATTTTTTTCGTGAACGCTTCTTGAATTTTTGTTTTTTAAAAAGCTCTATTACTTCTTTTTGTGATGAAACATCAAGTTTTGAACATATTTCTTCTGATGCTATTTTATCTGAAGGTTTTGGTAATATATTTACTAAGTGTTTGCTAGCAAGTTGATTTTTATTTGCTATTGCTTTAAACTTTTTCTTTTCCTTAGGAGACTTTAATAGGGGTGTTATCATTGGTTTCTCATTTTCATTTTGAAGTGTTTTTTGAAGTTTATATTCAGATGTTTGAGAATTAATTTTGTCGGTTGAAGCCAAATTGGTAAAGGCCTTTATTTTTTTATCAGAATTTTTTGATTCTTTTTTGAATATCTGTGATGATTCAGGAGCTTTTTGATTAGTTGGAGTCAAACCTAAAAAGTAAAATAATTCATAGTTAACTTCATTGAACACATAAATGAATGAAAATAAATTTTATTAACTAATCATAAAAAATACCACACCTAGACTTGTAAGAACTGGTTGTTGATCCAAAGAATTCAAGTTGTTTTTGTCTTGAATATTTGTTTTAGTATTTTTCTTAGGATATGTATTGCTTTTTTGAACTAGCATATTTGCATCAATTGGATAATTAAATTGAGCGTTGGTCAGATCTTTAATTTCAACAGTTCCTCCATTTAAATGGTCAGATAATTTAATATGTTTGGAAGATAGATAATGTGCTTTTTCATTTTTATATCGCAGTGATAAGTAGTTGGTTTTATCACGCTTGGGACGTGATTCAATACTTTTTTGGCAACTTTCAATAATACTAGTTATCATAGCACTTGTTAATTCTTTGTCTGCATCCAACAATTTTTTACTTCTGTAATTATTTTTAAAGCTGTTACAATAGTTTGATCCATATCTTCCTTGACCATAATAATTATTTAAATTAATCAGATTATTCATTGGACTGGTATTGGAATTGAAAAGTTTATAATGTGGAGGTGGTGCTTTGGGTATTATTATAAGTTCATTGTTATTTGTTAAGGCTGTCATAGTACGAGAAAAACCCATGACAGGGTCAAGATAATCACTAGTTTTTTTAAATTTGGCGTCATCTAAAATTTGCAATTCTCTTTGACGCATTTTATATTTGAATACCTCTGTAGGTGTAGCAATATTGTGTAGAAAATCACTTTTTCTTTTACATTTTTTATGATTTAAGTGATCTACTAAATTATCAAACTTCATCCCACAAATATCACAAGTTGTGCATTTATTACATTTGTACAATTCAGTGGATGCGCTTTGACTATGGTCATCATTACTGCTTAGAGGATCATATTTTTGACATTCACATTGTTTAGAAACCTCTTCATCTATTTCTTCTTCTTCTTTTAAGCTTATAGAAATTAGAGGTGTTAAGCCTTTTTCATCTTCATATTGCTGATAAACAACATCACAGGTTAAACTCTCACAAGGCTCAAAATGACCACATTCTTTTCTTTTTCGAACTATAGGAACTAACACAATTTCAGACTTTCCATTTTTTTTCGATGGCAAGAAAGTTTCTTTATGTTTATCTACACCATTGGATATTTTCTTATTGTTATTAGGTAAGTCAGATTGATCAGCTGGTTCATGAGCAGTCAGTTCTGTAGAGGCTCCAGATTTCACCATTCTATATGCTGTAGGTGAATCGTTGTGTGGAATCGCATGAATTACTATATTTGGCTGATTGAAGAGTTTTTGCACATGGTCAGACTGTAAAAACTAAAAAAAAATCATCTTCTATAAAATAAAAAATTATTTTTAAAAATATGCATCAATATTTTATCAGCAGCTGCATGCAAAATTAAGATACACAAAATTTGAGGTACTGTTAAAATGGCAAACATTTTTGTTCTGCACTTGTAAATTGCAATCAGAAAATTTATCAAAAAAAATAAGTTTTTAAGCATTTATATGAAGTTCATAGTGTACACTAGCTTTATTAAAAAATCACGAGCGCGAATAAAAGACAAAATCAATAACAAGCAGATACAGCAAAATAACGTTATGCATTCACGCTTGGAAATCCAAGTGATTTATTTTAAATCGAAGGCAAATTCAGAAGAAAATTATTCAAAAAGTCCTCGGTGATTTGTACGGTGGATAAAAGATGTAGGAAAAGCAGAAATCAAATTTTACGCATATAATTTCAGGCAAGCGTTTTGTAATTACATAAACCGAGAGTAAAATAGAGAGGCATAATATAAATTTTTAACAAGCATACATAGCTTTGCGGTAAAGGACAACGAGAGCTGGTAAAACTCACCTGATTGAGGGGACCATTGTCAATTACCGTAGAAACCGGATCCTGTACGGTCGGCGGTAAATTTGCTGTAGCCGAGGCCATAGCTTAGTAATATTCCATGAGCTTCGCACACCTGCAGAGTAGTCTATCCGAAGCGTTTGCTCGAGCCATCAATGTATGCCGAATACGTGAATATAATCAACTTAAAAAAAAAAAAACGGAGCCGTGGGAGTAGAGCGAATGTTCTGCCTGTCGTCCGTCTAAATGTATGCGTACGTATGTGTGCGAATATGCTGTTATATATGTAATACGTATCTTGTAATATATATTTCTATATATACTTATACATATGTTGGTAGTAAATGTATAGCGATGTGTGCGAGTTGCAGCAGATGTGCCGTATTGAAAATGTTGAGAAATAAAATTCGCTAAGAGAGAAAGAGCTACACGTTATGTTGCAATGGCGCGAATATCGGTGGGTTGGTTTGGTATTTTTCGTTGCTAATTAGGGAGTTGTCGAAGAGTAGAAGCGATGGTATTTAACGTTGTTTAGATGCAGCGAGCGCAGAGGTGTCCGCGGATAGTGCCGTCTACATAATTCGATTGGCCATTGTATGTATATTTTCTAGTTTATAACGCGGGCCGAGCAGCGCAAAGCGTTCGAGTGCAGCTTCGTCGCGAACTGTGTCGGCAGTCGTTGGCAGCTTGGTCGCTTCCGAGAGGTTATGTGCGCTGCACCCGGATGCGATATAATGTTACCGCTGGGTCGCCTCGGCGAAACTGCAGGGCTCCCGGTCGATGCTCTCCGCCGCAGTCAGCAGCATCGCCATCCTCGCCCTTTTTTTCTTTCTCCTCTCTCGCGCGGCTCGGCGCTGCGCTCGGTGCTTACACGGCCGTAGAGCGCAGTAGCTATCCCTGCGCCGGAGCCGCCGCTCTGTATACATGCGTAGCATAGCTAGGAGGTAGGTATAGGTGAGTATGCACTCTCCGCGACGGGCAACCTTCTCTCGCTCGCGTTACAAGCCGCCACATGTATTTGCGTGTATTGGTGCAGGCGCTGCACTGGGCAATCGCTCCCTTCTACCGCGAACCCACCACCCACCCCGTGCTCGTGCATCGCGCTGTCCCGACGTTCCCCACCACTCGCACCCTTTTCGGCCGAGTGTAGGGCAACAGCTACCGGATAAGAGTAGCAGCGCGGAAATCTACTACCTATATACCGCTACGGAGCTGCAGTTCTCCTAGGCTCGCTCTCGCGCGGTCCTGCACTGCGTCAGTTCGCGCTGACTCCCTTTCGACCCTCCGTGAGGCATTCAACCCTCGTGTCGCGCGAGCGTTGGCCGTGTTGGCTCGACGCTTCATCTCAACGTCGCCTATTATCGGCCCCAATACAATAGCTAATCGGACGCTTGACCGCACCAAAGCATTCATTTATTTATAAATTCGGCTCTCGCTGAATTTTCAAACGTCGGGCGTCCAACGTCGTTGATTGAAATTCTCCTGGCGTCGTTTGGTCGCGCGCAATGAGTAGAGCTACCATTACATACTCGATCGTTTTGGCCTCTCTCTCATTCTCGTTTAATTTCGCCTTGAGCCGGTGTTACCTATATAACACAGTGTTGTTCTTCGTGTTACGGCTGCTGCTGCTGTCGCTTTCCAAACGCTCGAGCAGCGTGCACTTGAAATTGCACGACACACTGCAAGAAAAGGCTCGCGAACGCATTTCAAAACGTACAGATTTTTCATACGCCTAACTTGAATAAATACTAGCATCTCCGACTATCGCTGCCGCTACGTTTAAGAGAAAAGAGAGGTGGAGCTGTGCGCTTTTTTAGCAACAATTTCAGGCCGTGACAGTTGATGCTCAGCTGACCTATGTAAGAATGGCCACTCTCTTTTTTCGAGGCTCGCGAGTCAGCTCGTGCACGACTGTTAGTCCACTATAATACGTATCGCTGCTCACCGGTCTCAAAGTGACTTACGCTTATGGAGCTCTCCATATGTATGCACCGAGTACGATCAACGAACGTGCAGTTATGTGCAGCAAAAACGACACGTTCTTTCTTGGCGCAGTGCGAGCTGCGCGACTCGAGTTCGCGGAGGAGCGTACAAAGGTGCTGCTTTTTAAACGAGCGAGCGGCTTTGGCTTTGCATTTTATTTGCCGAACTGCAGTCATGCTGTAGCTGCGCCAGCAAAATTACCAACTCGTATTCTCTCTTTCAAATTTTCCCCACTTTGTTCGGCATCGGTTCTCCTCTCTTGCAGTTTTTTTAGCCAACGACGCCGATCGTTGTAACGCGAACTGCGAGCGCGCGTATTATGTATACATGCAGCCGACGCGTCGTTTGCACTTTGCGCACGCAAAATCGACGCGACTGCAAGTGCTTGCCGCTTGCTGCTGTGCAGTTCGCGTTACTCGGCATACTGTGCACTCTTGCGCATGCAGGTGCGTTCATTATTCCAGATTGAAAATATCGGTGCGATTCGCGACAGAGAATTATAGCCAAATTTCGATAATTGCACGTACGCATCTGACGCGCTATTCTATTCTAATTCTAGACTGGTCTATTAATGGTTTGAAACCAAAGAATTATTTTGCATAGAAAATGACTATTAATACATGGAGGCTCGCTGGATGTAAGAAAGCCAAAATAAGCTCCATCCTTTATAGGACGTGTTTATATGATATCGTCTAAGGCTAATACGGGTTGGGGTTTATTAGCACGCGTCGAGATTCGCTCATTCATGGGATGAAAATTCAAATGCTCCAGACAAATCAGTCTTACCAACTCTAATCCAAAGATACGTTTCAAAATGTTACCGATCATAAAAATGTATTCAAATGACATTCGTACATAAAATTCGTTCATTACATTTTCCTTATTACGACGTATTGTTGCACACAGTTGTACACATGCAATTAAATCTTAAATTCACGCATGTATATTAACGCATATACGTGTACCTGTAAAAAATGTGAGAGTATTTTTGAGTTTCCGTCAAGTTCGTAAATCTCCGCATTGATAAGACCGAAGAACCACAGTTAAATTTTCCGACTGCATATCAACGTAAGTAATTCGATAATTTTCGACCTTCAGACGCGTTACCTTTCAATTGCTTGTAGTTATTTAATGTTGCCATTTTCATAACAATGGATCATTCCGCAGCAGAAACATCCAAAAATAATTCAGAAACCAATATACATTTTTCCGTTATCTAATAAATTTGGACTGTCTCGACTGAAAAAGCAGATGTACCTATGCTTAAGAACTGAAGAATTCCAAGCACAGACTTAGATTAGTTCATTGATACGCCAACTTACCCCAAAAATTGAGTTTCTGAGGGCGAATCAACATGAAGAGCTCGAAATTTGCCACAAAATTATTATTTTATTATACTTAAACTAAAGTCAACTTATTTATGAAGAAAGCATTTATTTACTTTTAAAAAATGTTTATTCTTCATACTTTTGACAAATAAGCAGTGCTACAATTTTTTTATACATTACAAAATATATCTTATTTACATTAATGAACATTCAAAATAACATGTGAGCGTAAATTATTTTTGATTGTCCTAATTCGACTATTTTAGTAATAACTGTAAAAATATCAGCAAATTGTGCTTATTTAAAAACTAATACACTACCATATAGAACAGCAAGTTTATTAATTACCGAGTCACATTTAAAGTTTTTACTAATTTTTCCGAAATTATTGAAAACTGCAATTGCTGTTATAAATTAAAGTTATTTAAATTAAAAATAATCAAATCTTTATTTTTTTAAATTACAAATCAGTCGATCGAAGAATAAATTAATGAAAAGGCCATTGATATAAATGAAATGAATTCAATATTTTAACCTGTATAAACATATGTACAAATGCACACATACCAAATAAACAAATGAGTGGTACTTCGTTCTGAATATGTGTCTATTCACAATACAAATTTAAAGTTTTTTTAATTATAATTAATAAAAATAGATCGTGCCTCAACAAATTTTAACTTAACATGCGATACAATTAGTAAATCAGATCTACATGTAACAAATTCATCAGCTGTGTTAATCTCATCTTCATTTACAATAAATATTTATATCACAGAATTTTAGTTTAATTTTATTATATTTAGCATAAAAATATGTATTTGATGATATAGTATGTTATACTATATATTATTATTACATTAAAAAGCTGTGCAGCATTTTTGTAGAACTAGCCATGGCTAACGTACACAAATGGCATGTTCATTCTAGTGGCTTAAATACTGTTCTTACAACAGTAGAATTTACATGCCGTTCTTCCTATACTTATTTACATTGTCAATTTTTGATTATATTTTCAAACATTTAACAACACTACTAACATATATTATACCGTGTCATCAGTCAAGTTGAGCACCGAGCATCGATGCGCTACATTTGGTAATAGCAATTTTCTCGTGGAAAATAAATTTTTCAAGAATTTCATTCGAGGTCTACAAAAAGACTAGAAGGTTTTCATACAAAAAGTTATGTCATCTCGTTTGACTACGTTTTTTTAAAGTGGATAAAAGTTATTTAATGTTAAAGTTCATAAAATTTGCAGCGATTCAATACTCGTTTTAATTGTATTACGCAAAAATATTCATTTTTTACTGCACGAATTTATCATGTAATTAGTCGATATAAATGCTTTTATTAGTCTTCAAAATATTCATTTATTTTGCATAAAAAATATGCATTCTCAGAATAGTAGAGACAAAAAAATCTCTTTCTCAAAGGTAGGATTTAGCTTGTTTCTTTAAATTCGTGCAGTAATTACACTATAAACTGGAACGTGAGTATCGAACTCGTTGCTTAAATATTGTCAGGAACACGTCAATCTTTGCGAGAAAGAAAAATTATATTTTCATAACATTAAACGAGTGTTTGATAAATACACAATCTATGATTAAGCTTTCGCAACATACTAATTTTTCGGCATCTCATCAGAGAATGAGTGATTGTTGAACTATAGCACCGAAGCCAGTTTTTCATTTTTTCGATGAAGCGCTAGCATTACCGATCGGCTTTTTTCTCGTAGACAAACTATTTTTTGTGACTTTGTCGGGCTGCTCAAATTTTTGCTGCAACGAAGAAACTGTACTAACTTTATTACTACTTCCAGCTTTTTGTACAGTGACTTTTGAATCTGTAAGCGAGGAAAGCTTACTAACTGGGCTCGTCGATGTTTTATTTTTTTCTGCAAAGCTCGAAGTTTTAGTGAAGTTAAATGGGGTTGGACTGATCGTAGTGTTATTTTGTTTTGGCAGTGTTAAAGTTTTTGGTGTTGCCGCTGTTAACGTATTACCATTGATTTTACCCACGACGTCCGGTGATTTATTTTTTTGACTTGCCAAACTGCAGCTTGAAACTAAGTCTGGACTGTTGAGCTTGCCTTCTTTCGTTGAAGTAATCTCGCTCTTTAAGCTTTTAAGACTCAAGTTGGAATTTTGACGACTGGCTGATTTAATGGAACTAGTGGATTCGGGGCCTGATCGAGTAGTTTGAAGCTTTGTCTGTCCAGATAATTTACTTGTAATCGTAGGAGTTTTAGTACGACCTAAAGCGGGTTTACTCGTCGGTGGACTGATTTTGTTTTCTGGCATTTTATATTTACTAATTGTCGATTTCTCCGAGATCCCATCACTCGTAGGTTCCTTAATTTCTTTACCAATCGGAGACGAATGTAGAGAGCTCGAGCTCGCCACAGAATTGGAATATGTTGTTTCGCCGTCGATTGTTTGCTCAGAATTGGCATAAATATTTTTGCCATGCTCGGGGCTAAGATTTTTTGTCGAGTAAATGGAATCTTTATCAACTTCGGATATTGCACCTACGATTTCTGAAAGTAATTCGGATGAGTCGGTAGTCCTTTTTGTCTCCAAGCTTTTAGGCATTTTGTACAAATTTTCAGTTTTATTGGCAGTTTTTACTGAACTCACTTTAGATGAAGGTTTCTCCGCTGATGCTTCTTCGATAACGGCGTAAATATTGTCATCATTCGACGGCGATTCTTCGATGATTTTCACAAGATTGACGTCCCCTTGTGCGATATCCATGCAATCGTCGTAGGTCGCGCCAATAACGTCAGTTGGCGAAGGTACTTTCCTAGATTCCCGGCTAGGTGTTTCGTAAATTTGAGCTTTTTGACTCGGCGAGCCCAAATCGGAGCTAGGACTCTTGATCGGGGGCACTGGAGGTGGTGAAGTCGGTCGTGCCTTGGCCAAAATACTTACGGGTCTCTCGGCGCCTGGTGGGTACCTCATTGAACCGAAACTTTGAATGCCCGATCGCGGCGTAATTTTGCTGCTTCGCATTGACTGGGCTCGCATAGGGATGTTTCTTCTCGGTCCATCTTCAGGCGACACCGGTTTAATGGGTACCGCTGCCCCAGGTATTTCAATTTCCTTTTGAAGAATAGGACTGGATATCTCGAGATTCCGGAGAACTTCTCTATCTAAAACTTTGTTGGCTTTGTGATGATGGCTTCTTGGCAGTGAATGCGTGTGATACCTCGGTTGAACACTGCTCTCGTTCGTTTTAGATACTCCCGTCATAGGATACAGCATTGAAGCTATTCTCGTCAAAGTACTACTTGTACTCGGTCCATTTTTCTCAGCTGCTCCACGTTTTTTCTCGCTCGCAACCGACTCTGTTGGACTTTCTAACGGAATCGACGGGGTGGAAGGTTGAGTCTTTTCAGCTATTGGGACTGTCTTCCCATAAGGTACCTCTGGCGCGGGTCTTGTAGGCACTTTCGGCAATGTGAACTCCACAGAAGTGCAGGTAGTAGTAGCTAATACGGGACAGCTGATGAGTGGCCTAGCTGTGCTGCCTGCGTTAGGAGGTGGCAGAGCTGGAGGAGCAACGGGCTTTGGAGCTACTTGCTCTTCCTCGCTCTGCTCGCTCGCCGGGATCAGTGACCTACCGAGGGTGCTATTGCGTTGAATGGGCTTGAAATTAGTCTTGATGGGTACTGTAGTTGCTCCAATATTCCAACCTACACTCGGAGATGTTGGAGCTGGTCGAGCGATTTCAGATTGGCTGTTGGTCGCCGCATTGGCTGTTGCCATAAGAGGACTTATGCTGTAACCTTTGAATTGACCGAAGAAATTGTTGTTGAAACGCTCATCCGGATCAGTTTTCGGAAGTAAACTAGCACAGGCTGGATCTTGTTGACCGTTGATGCTCGTCGAATCAATGACGTCGACACGCGGAAGGGGGTCGATGGTTTTGATACTGGAAAGACAGTTTCCTCCGTTGCTGGTAATGTGACGATTGCTTGGTGTATGGCGCGGTGGATGATCAAAATGAAAGTTTCTGGTCAATCTGGAATATAAGTACATAGTTTGGCTTATTTAGAAGCGATTGGGAACTTAGGATTTGGTGCAAGCTGTTTGACATACACACGCACATGCATAATAGAAATAAAGTTATTATGTTGATTAAACAGCAGTAATCAATGATTTTACTAGTACAAATAGACATTTATGAGAGGAGAATATTTTTAAATCAAAATCTAATTATAAACTACATTTTATCAGTTAGTTGAAATTCTACTTATTGGATACTAAAAGCAAAAAACACCTTCGTTCAATCGATGTCATTCAAACTACGTTACAACTATTACAAACAAAGCAACAAAAAATCACAAGCATACTGAAAGGTGCGGGATATTAGCTAGTTTTGGAAAAGTTAGTAGCAATCAGGAATGTCAGGAAATCGTTGTCATATGTATTACAAAAGACTGAGAAAATGACGAATTTTTTTAACAAGTTCGTCTTTATTGCATTATTGCATAAAAAAAGTTTAATACAAAGACTTTTTAATTTATCTGGCAAGATTTTCATATTACCTAAGTTGTAATAGTAGATTTATTGCTGTAAAGGTAATTCATTAATCGGTTTTGCATATGAGAAAGCACAATTATTTGAACAGTACAGTTTTTTGGTTCTAAGCATAAAAACAAACAAACACAAAACAACAGCTTTCACGTAGAAAAAGTAGTTAGACAGTGACAAGTACGTAGAGAATTAACTTAAAAGAAAAATCGAGATAAATAGAGATTATTATCAAACGTACAAAATTCAGCTTATACGAGGAATGATAATATAAGTTTAAGGCAATGTCAAACATGCTAAAATTGTAAACTTGGTTTATGAAAAATATAAAATGCATCATCTACTCATGCACTTAATAATTATCCTGCTAGCTCAAGCTCTTTGTCGTCAAAAGATGGTCGCGATTCGCGGTTTTGAATATTGAAAACGATATTTTATTACCTATCTGACCAGTGATTATTCAGACTCCATTATATTTCTTTTATTACGGATTTAAAATTATAATTGTAAATATTAACGATTTCATTAAGGATTAAGTTTTTAACGTTGCTAAAGTATAAATATTATTTTGAAGACATGTGTACATAATTACAGTCACTTTCTGATGGTACAAGTACGTAATATTAAATCTATAAATTGTACGTTACTTTTGAATCACAGGTAGTGAGCACATTTGGTAATGATAGAATATAGTAAGTACTTTACCTAGTTAATCTCAACTATTTCAAACTATTATTTTATTTTATATGTAAAATATATTTACCTAATAATAATAGTAAATGTCAATTTAAGGCATTGTATTTTTTTATAAAAAAAGTTTCGCTAATAAAAATAAATGCTATATCTAATTATTACCTACGAATTTTTTAAGTAATCTTATTCTATGTACAATTGGTGACTTTAAATGAAGTTTTAACTTGATTTGTGTAACTAAAATTTCGGTTTACTACTCTGCGGAGGTGCAGGCGGAGGTGGCGGTTTTTTCTCATAAAAGGGAGCAGGGGCTTTATTTATCGGCGGCGGTGGAGGCTTTTTATCATACACTTTAGGTGTCAATTTGGAAGACATTAAATTAGCCGTACTCGAAGCAGTAGAAGGCGTAACGTTACCACTTTGCTGCTGCTGCGGGCCTACCTTAAGATCTGTGTTAAGTTTGAGTCCTTTGAAATTATTCGGATGCTGCTGCATATCACGAATATGTTCTGCGAGTTTTATGCCTAACTCGGTTCTTAAAGGACTTGAGCGTTTCTCGGGATTTCGCGCTTGATTACTAAAATTGCTATCATCTGAGCAAGCGGACCGCCTAAACTCGATCTGACTACTGCCGTTTATGGCTTCTGGGTTAGTTGTTGACACGAGGTCACGTTTAACTATGCGAATTTTATCACGAAGTAGTGTATTATTTTTATCACTTATACTATAGGGCTTTGAGCTAGCGTCAGTGGTCACCATGGGTGACGGTTGGACGGTTGATCGTGGTTTCACGGGGGAAAATACGCGCTGCAGGAAGTCGAATTTGCGCCGACCGTCGGACTTAGAGGGTAGCCGCGGCTTGAAGCAATCTAGACACGATACGTACGTTGACATCGGCCCGTTGGCTTTTTTCCATTGCTTCATGCTTGCACCGTTGTTGCGCGCGTACCAAACACCGAACGAGATGATGGCTATTGCTGGTACAATGCCCAGGAAGATTATGTACAAGCTCATAATGTATTCACTCCTCGCTGAAAAGTGACAAGTTTTTATTAGTGTTCAAGTGAGCTGTTATTTTTAAAGATTTGCAAGTGATGTATTAATGTAAAGAGTATTTTTAACTACCGTTAGGGTCTTCTGCGGGGCCGCTGTCTAATGATCCACCGACTCCAGGTTGTGTGCAATCAGGAGGTTGGTAGCCTCGATTGCAATGGCAGTGTCCAAGACTATTGCAAATTCCATTACCACTACAATTATTTGGGCAAGCCTTACCGTCGAACAAAGATTGCTTCAAATCGGCCGCTGATCTGCATTTTTGATTCACGCACATCTATCAGGAAAAAATACGTAGAATTATGTTTATTTGTATCAACGTGAACATGCATAATGAAGTGGAATAAACGAAAAATACCTTTTTAGGGCCGCATTTGGCTCCATCAGGAGCTAGACCAGGGTCAACCTGATTTAGTCCTAAATCTACTATGGCTGATCTACATGGTATAATTTTGCCTTGACTATTTATAAATGAGTGACTGAGCACAGCTACGTTCTCCATACCAAATTCCAATCTCTCATTCAAATGCTTGCAGTGGAGCATTCCACAAAGTGAGTGTCTGTACAACGAGAAGTTTGGAAAAAGTGAGATAACGCGGAAAAAGGACATTTTTTAAGCGCTCAAGGCTCAAAGTAAACTTACTCGTCTTCACATTTGATGTAATCGTTGAGTGTTCTGTTGAATCCACAATTTCCATTCTTGGAACCTTTGTTATTCAAAAAGTAACACAATTCATCGGACGACGAGCCAGTCGGACCCCAAAGTAGTTTACACTGATCGTTGTGGGTTCGACAACTGCCCTGATAGCAGAAAGCTTTGCCGGAATTGCAAACTTCGCCGTCGATCTTGAAAACATCCTTGGGACAGTACTCGCTCTCCCCGGTACAGTACTCGGGTAAGTCGCACTCCTGATCGGCGCTGCGGCACTCTGTACCGGCCTTCTTGGGTCGGCAAGTCTTCAAGTCGCAACACTGACCAGTGGCGCACGAGGCATTGTAATGCAGCATGCAAGTGAGCGGATCGCAGCACGGATTGTCGCAGTTCTCCTCCAGGCCGCAGTCGCATTGCTCTCCGGGTTCGACAAAGCCATTTCCGCAGATCGGCGCCTCCAGAAGCCGAGTGGGTTTGTTGCGTAAGCAGTAATCCATGCCGTGTTCGAAGGCCAAGGCTAGATACTCCAAAGAACAGCTTGACCAATGGGTCGGTGCCATTGGACCAGTTGACGAAGCCATGATGCACCTAAAACGATACAAAAATGTATCCGAGTTTTGATGAAATTTTTTACGTAAACTAGTGGGACGAGGTTTGCGATAGCCAAGAGGTGGAGATTAATTATTGCGATCTGTCAGGTGTAAAATGCAGAAGCAGATCGGTGTGATTGCTCAAGGCCATGGCCTCGACCATCGTCTCACTGGACTCTCACCTGTCCTCCGGGCAATTGCATTCGGTCGTGTCATGCTCCATGCCGAAGTTGTGACCCATTTCGTGCGCAACAGTGGCAGCGACTATGCCAACTACTCGGGAGTGATCAACCGAAACGCCGCCGGAAAATTCATTGGTGCAGATCGGACCCTTGAGAGCTTTACCGATGACTCCTTCATCGAAGTGCATCTTGCTGTCAGGAAAAAAGAAGGTAGGTTCATTAGTATAGCTCTCGCGCGCATGACACTGCGAGGAAAAGAGATTGGATGAAGAATTTCGAGTGCACTCACACGAGGAGCTGCGCATTGTCGTTGGGAATCTCTCGGACTAGCACGTCCTTACGGTACTGCAGAAAATTCTTGAGCGTCTGATCACCGTTGTTCACTACGGCTATTTTGTTGACGTCCGTCCAGACCTCGATGCCTACCAGGGCAACGAAGATGTTCAACGGCGCGTAAAGCTGCAAATAGAGACAGATATTGTAATCGACTGCGATTGAAAGCATTTGCAGTTGAGGAAAAATGTCTTTGTTGCTACTCACGGCATTGATGATGTTGGCGATATCCTTGCAGTGCTGGTCGACTCTGGTGCGATTTTTGTTGAGGGACCAGTAGCCATCGTAGTCGATGACGAGAACGAGCTCGATGTAGCGAGAGTGTCGATTGGCGTTGTAGGGGCCGCGTATCGATTCCGCAGCTCGCTTATGCTACAGTGCGAGAAAAAACAGAAAGAAAAAGGAGACGTGAACTTTGGAATACTGTTGCTCTGGCTACGTACTGCTGCTCTCGTTGCGGTCTCTCTTTGTCGCGTGCTCCCAGCCAACCGATACATAAACTGACGAGCTTTGCCACTCGAGCTTTCCGAGAAAAGTAAAAGTAATTTTCATCGTGGCGTGTCGGAAACAAGGCGGCAGCGAGCACAACGCTCGCGCGTCATTTTTTCAAGCACACCATCGACTGTATACATTCGAGACTCGCAATCGAGTTGCAAATAAGACAGTGCTTTTGATTCGCGCTTGTACCTATACGCGAGTAAGCCCCGGCAAACAACGCGATCGACTGAGAGACTCCGGGGCTCTCGTTGTTCTTCTTAGACTGACGGAGTAAATATGTTCATAGGTTGGCTGCGGGAGCTTCGGAGCAGCACTTCGTACGCGTCTCGGTCGACTTGTGTGCAAAGCCACTCTGTGTGCTGTACTGCAGAAACAGTCGTGTTTGCAAACTTACCCTTGAGATTCTCTCGGTCCTCGTCTCCGGCGGCGATGTTAACTTCTGAGAGATGTGATGAGGCGTTCCTTCGTATCCTGCCAATCAAATTAGACACAGTATTTAATCGCGCCAATTCACTATCGTTAAACGAGACTTTTTTTTATTTTTAATCTAGTTCTATTCCGAACTTGCTTCGTAGCGACAAACTTTTACCGAATGAGATCGTGTTCGGGCGGAAAGCAAACAGAAAACTCCGCCTTTTTCTCTACCGACGACAGTAACGTACGCGTATATTTATACCCGTTAAAGAGAAACTCACTCTTCGTTAAAAGCTTTTAAAAGCACAAAAACAGTGAGACTTTGCGTTCAAAGACGGATAGCGCTCAATAAATGAGCTTCTGAGCGCTTTTGACTCTCTTGGCCGTATGGTACTTTTATCATTTGTTGTGGAAATGAAAGATGAATTTTCGTGCCGGCAAATCTGTCCGTTAGCCTCGTTTCTAGGCTAGCGAGTCAGTCATGCGAGCAATGACACTTCTGTGTGTCCTGCTTATACGTGCTTATACAAAAAAAGAAAAGAAGCTGAACACGCTGTCGAGGTCCACTACCGGTGTTGCGAACCTTCGACGGCACGTATTCGAGTAAAGGAACGCGTCCAGAGGAAAATGACGCGCGAGCTTTTACGAGTCTGCTTCGACTCTCGGCTGTGAAGCGAGTCGAGAGCAGGTTGTGAAAAGCTCACATACGCGGAAGGGAGCATGCATAAATGATGAGTCTACGTAAATGAGAGTTTTCCGCCTCTACAGTCTAGAGATAGCAGTAGCAACAGCGGCAATGGCACAGCCTACTCAAGCTCTGTGTAACTGAAAACTAAGCTCTTATCGCGACGCGCCAACGTCCGACAGGTATAGAGGAAGAAAAAGAAAAAGTTGTCACGCGTACATCGGCTGGTTGCTTATTTGACGATTTGTTTGCCAAAGTTCGAAGCTGCGTATGGCTCTTTGTTTTCTGACAATTTCCAAAAAGATTGTCGAATCGATATTAGCCTAGCAGTTCATTAATTTATAGGCTCAGAGAAATGGCAATCTTACCACAAGTGCCGTTAGCTAATAGGTGGGAGTGCTTATATAAGTAGTGCGCAGCTTGTAAAGACTCTTGTTCCGGTTGAATGTGGTGCATCATTTTTCCGTCAAAGATTACGCCCTTGAGGCCGTTGCAAGTTGACACAGCTACCCATGAGTCCGGTATGTCCCTTATGCTGCCCTGATAGTGGCATAGTTCCTAAAAAAACAAGTTTTATTGAAATGATTTATATTTTTATTTTTTTATTGAAAATGATATTTTAACAATTTATAGTTATATATTTTACGATTCCCGTGCAAAAAAGTACGCTTACAATATGCATCGATCGAGATACGTATAGCTGCATGATTGCGCGCGTATACTCGTTGTCGCTGTTTACTCTTTTTTTATCTCGTTTGTGCGCGACGGTGCTGCAAATACAAGCTCGAATAATAATGAACTGTTTTTCTATACTCCGTCCCTCTTTCTCGAATGCCTCATCTTAGTTCGAATACGAAAGGCCGATATGGTTTCCCAGCGACGTCCGCTGATGGTGCGATACATTTGTATACGTTAGGCATCGGAGCGCAAATAAATACTCGAGCTTGAAATGGGATCGTTTTGCCTATGAGCATATTACACGCCCGAACACGCAAAGACGCAAACTGCGTTGGTTTCAATCCCTTCTTCGTAAAAATTCTCACTCGCTTTTAAGCGAATTCTCAAAATTATTATACCTATAAGTGCAGGCAATAAAACTCACCGTTCTAACAGGTGCGTGTGTTTTGGTGCGACCCTCGTGCTGATAGCGTTCCTTGTAACCCACAGGTATGAGATCCCTGTTTAGTTTCAGATCAAGAATGCGACTGATGCCGTCGATCTCGATTCCAACGCTCAGCAGCTCCGTATGCTGATTGTCATCCTGTGAAAAGAAACAAAATAATTTTAGTAAATGGTCAATAATCGTATGCACTCGATATTTCATTGTTAAACTGTGAAATGAAAAATGCAATGAATGGAATACGTAATTAAGTTGCATAAATTCTAAACACTTCATCAATTATACACGCGCGCGAGGTATTGATAAAGTCAATTCATGAAATAAATATATAGCAGCTACCTTCATGTGCACCATCGATCGCTTTGTTAAAAAAGCGAACGGAGTCGTGCCATCTAAAAAAAAAGGTAATGTACGGCAGTCGCGTAACATGAGTTCTGCGCACGAAGTCATACAATAGAATATAAGCCGCAAAATCATCACCCGCGAAGTTGATGAAAAATTTCGCGCACGCATCGCGTCGCACAATGGCACGAGCGAGGAAATGCAATCTATCTCCGGATCTATAATAAAGCTGAAAAAGCAGCAACGTAAGGACAATTAAACCGCGGTGGCGCTTAAGCCTCTCTCTCAACTCGTAAATCAGCTTGTGAGCTCGAAAAGTCTCTCTCTCTCTCTCTCTCTCTCTCTCTCACCGCACTACGAGTTCAATTTACTCGGGAAATATCGCGAAGACTATTATACAGCTCTGAGAGCATAAAGTATAAGCACTTGATGATTTTCAGCGCACACATATATTCCTCGTATAAGGTAACAGCTGAGACGTGATGCGCGTGCCACACGCAACATCTGCAGGCGGCGGTGGCGCGTGGCCCAACGATCGAGGAATAGGGAGCAGGTGTCTCCTGACGGCGCACGCCACGCATCTCTTTCCGAAGATTATCGCGCGTCGCGAGCAAGCTGCAACAACCCGCAGGTGCAGCAAATGCGTAGCTGCCGCGAGCCATCGAAAATGCAACAAAGAGAATGCTAAACGCGACAAATGCAGGGCGCCCGAGCAAATCTTACTGCGGAGCTCAAAAATCGAGTCTGCCTCGACGTGACTTCCCTCGTAATTTCCTGCTCTTAGGTCCTTATTTTCTAACAATTGTTCAAAAGCTGCGTGAAATTCACGATGAGGTTGCTCGAGGCCAGAAACCTTTACACAATTGCAACGCACATTGCACGTCGACTCGGCTTACATTTGTGCTTGAATCAATTACGCGCAAACTTGGTGCGCACAAATGCACGTATTTATGCGCTGCGTGTAACAGCCGCACGAAAACAATGCAAACTTCACGATGAACTATATAGCATGCATATTGAGAGAAAATCAGACGCACATTTGCGGCAAAGATGCGCGTCTG
This sequence comes from Trichogramma evanescens, assembly GCA_902732785.1. Taxonomy (NCBI): domain Eukaryota; kingdom Metazoa; phylum Arthropoda; class Insecta; order Hymenoptera; family Trichogrammatidae; genus Trichogramma; species Trichogramma evanescens. Next base: position 4,674 of record CACVKI010140794.1, on the reverse strand, counting down.
AAGTCGGCTGCGAGGAAATTGCATTATTATTAAATTCACTTTATAATTAGATTCATCGTTGCGCACGTAATGCATTGTGATGTACCAAGCTCTCGCAGACCCTTACAATCGTACAGTTGTACGCAGTAAAATCGACGCTGGAGCTTGCAACGAGTGTCACATGAACGAAAGTAATATGGAGCACGCTATATGGATGAAAGCAGCAAAAAAAATCGAAAAAGTGAAGCAGTTTATATTACAGTTTGTATTAAGTCAGAAATCGAATAAGTACGTTAGTTCTTATAGTCAGAAAAACGTAGACGGAAATTGAAGCTAAGGGCGAGGAGCAATCGCAAGCAAACCGGCAAAGAGAACGGATTGAAGGTGCAAGCGTTGAAGGATGCTCGCTATATGTGCACCTTCCCCGAGAAAACTCGTGTAACTCTCATACGCTCACCAAGCGTCAAGAGTTTGGTAATGAGATTTGAGTTGATAGTTCAACGCAGGATACACACGCGGCTGCAGGGTGTGTGTGCTCTACGCTTATATATATATATGTATGCACTCGTTACCCCCGTTATATCCAAGCACAAGACGAGCAGAAAATATGAGAATTTTCCTGCGCTAAACCGAGATTATGCATACGAGATCGAACAGTTGCCGCGCAAACTTTTCTGCCTCGAGGTAACTCGCGTTAGAGCTTCGGGAGCCGGCACACCAGCCGGCATATAATTGGTACGCGCCGAGCGACGTCGTCGCGCAAGCTGCAACGGAATATAAGGAAAATCTCCGTTCCGGTTAAATCTTCGAGAGAGAGAGAAAATCTCCTACCACCTCCGAGCTTATGATATTTGAAATTCTCCGTCGAGCGGGGCCACGAAATGCGAGTACGAAAAAGCGACTAGGCGACATTCGATAAGAAAAATTCGTACGTAACAATTTTGCCTAGGATTATCTGCGCAGGCGAAATAGCGCTCGAGCTTCGTGCCTAGGTTTCAATTTAAATTTCGAATTTCAGTCGCGTTCGTTGTACACGCTCCGGAACGAATGTTGGCAGCAAAATGTCTCTTCGGCAGCAACGCATACCAAGTTTTGCGTTAGCGCACCAACACCATAACAGCGGAAGAGCGCCACTGATTTTTTTATCGGGCACGAAGGAAGGAAGTAACGCGCATGCACAGACAGTCTCTTAACAGCTGCAGGAAATAAAATTTATTCGGCCGACTTTTTTAACAAACGATGATTCATATTTTTTTCATCCCATTTTGTGAGGGCTGTAATTTATCGATCTTCGCCGCTATTAAGGAGTTCAAAGGCGACGATGTGAAGTAAAATCAGAGACAAGTTTAACTCACGTATCTAGAACTGGTACGTATGATTACAAGCTTGGCTGAGCTAATCATTTATACGCGTCAATCTGCGAACGTCACGGCTATCATCGATCATCGAGTGTCGACCGCGACAAACTTCAACGCATCATCGCTCATCGCCGTCTGCGAGCTCATATTGCGTCGCTCGAAAGCCTATTAGAATATAAAATTTAATGGTCTCAGGTATACGTAGAAAAGCAAATCATCTTACAGTTAAACAAAGGTGCACTCTTATTGGCTCCGTATAGAAGTTTGAAGGTGGCGCTTTTGGAAAGCATCAGTTGTTTTTTTCTCCATCGACCACTCGAGTCGAAAAGAGCAATACAAGCTGAGAACGATGTGAGAACTACTAGCAGACCACCCAATTTTCTCTACTTTGATTCTCTGGTATATTTTAATTAATAATTCAATCGAGCTAATCGGTTCTAGTTAAAATGATCTATGATCACAATGCCAATTACTGTCTAGCATGGCAGAGATTGATTCGTGTTTATTGAAATCAGATATCCAAGAATCTATCTAAAACAAACGATTGATTGTGGCTCTGTGTGTCGAAAAAAAACTTCTATTACGATGAAACTTTAAACAGAAAAAAGTCATCATGGTAATGGAAAATAAAGATTGCATCTATATAAATGGCGAATCGCCAAACAATTCATTTATCGTTGTATAGTAATTTATTAAAAATAAGTTTCAATGTTTCTAAAAAAAGTATGTTGAACGATGGTATATAATAGCATTAAAAAGTAAATGAAAAAAAAATAATAGAATGATTATTTTTAACTGTTGATCGCTCTAGTAGCTTATATTTTTCGCGGTACAATAGCTAAGATGTTAAAATTGAGTGAGATTGATGGTAATTCATGATGTTTGCATATTTTTCAGATAAGCCTATACAACTAATTGTGATGAGTAGTAATTTTTATTGAGCTAACATTTTTTCGTGGACCAGTGATGTGTTGTGATTTATTATTCACTTTTGTTTCAATTCAAAAATATTACATAAGATCAGTACAAAAAGCATTAAAATCTCATGGGTAAATTTTTAGCTGAATCATTAATAAGCAATAGAAAGATTTTCAAATAAAAAATAATAATAATAATCGTGATATTCATATTATATCGTCTTACAAATTTCTCCAACAAACGCGTTATCAAGTTTATCAGTGTATGCTATAAACGACAATATAATGAGGATTGGAATTGCATCAATTTAGAAAAAAATTCAGAGCATCATGGAAATTGAAGAGCAGTAAACTTCACAATTCCACCTTTATGCTCGTATTCCAATTATCAATAAGATTATCAATGCAAGTAAGTAATAATATACTATCTATCGAGATTCATTGAAAAAGTATATAATTGCTTGTTAACCATTGACTAACAATAAAACTTGTCATACTTCTTTACTTAATATGTTTCCGTAACTTGATTATTTAAAAACAACCGCAGATATTGGTTTATTCTATAAAAAGTTGAAATGAAATATACTAAGATTAATTTTCTGCATTTATTAAATTTTTTTTAAAAATCACTATATTCTATAACAGAAAATCACGAATGTGGCAATTTTTACGATAGGAATTCATTTTAATTTCATTCATTGAAGATGAATTCAATCTATTAACGATTCTATATTGAAAGAAAGAGATATAATACCAGAGAGTGGCGAGGGCAATGCGTAACAAATCAGTAGTGAACTCATCTTTGGAAACGAAACAAAGAAAAAATTGCAAGAAGTAACTGAATTTATTTTATAATGCCAATGATAATCGCTCAAAAATGTATATAATAGTGACTGTGTATTTATTTATTTATTTATTTATTTATTGCGTATACGACATGACTATTTACGCTTGCTTATGATGATGCCAAAGTTGCTAGATAACGTGAAAACTGAATTTTGTGCTATTCCATCCATTGTATACGAAGATTAACGAAAAATTATTCAACATTCAACGTCTCACAACGATTATTTGTTTTAAATAGATGCGAGCGTTTATTTTAGCGCCCTCGAATCAATCGCTTGATTAATTTCTCTTTCGGATTCGTATAGCTGCTCAATGTTTACGTTTCAAATGGCTATGCAGATCGGCCTCGCGTTAGCTTCGAGTTTTAAACTCTTGCTTCGAGCTTTGGCTCTCGTTTCTGAAATAACGCTCACCACGCTTAGATTATAACTCCCTCGACAGGCCGTGCTCTGCAGTTTATGTTCTGCAAATGCAGCCGCAAACCTAAAAATATAACTCTAATTTCTTTCATTTGAACGAATCGTCCTGCGAGGGTAATGTTCGGCTGCGATATTCAACAAGATGTATTAAACTTTGAAAAAAAAGCCACCCTTATAATACTTATGGTGAAATTCAATTTAATTTTGCTTTAAAAATTAATCTTTTAGTCAAATATGCTTTCGGATCAAAGTATTTAGTACTGCGCAGAAAATGTGAGGCCTTTGTGCAGGGAATTTTAATTAGCAATGTCTGGTGTAGTGAACCACTTTGTTCTATTGTTTGTAAAATCATCGTCTATCTGAGCAAGCGACATTAAGTATATACGCAGCAGCAATTTGAAATTAAATTCACTACCATTCACTTGCTATACATTACGTTACGTATTATTATTATTTTTATAAATTTCAACGCTAAGCATGTCATGAGCGAAATGAACCGATAGACTTTACATGGCATTTATTCGAACGAACTATCATTAGAGACCAATCATTGGTTGACTCAATAAGAACTTGTGGAACGAGGTTCGCAATCGAAATTTCTGCGCCTGTTTAGTGAGCATGGCTTGATAAAATAACGCAACCAAGGATTAAATTGTGATATAGAAATTTTCTTGACTATCAAAATTATTTTTTAACATCTGAATCAAAGTTATTTCTTGCAAAAAATAAGCTCCAGCTGATAGCAGAAAATTGCGAATATCGGAAATTCATCCATTGTTAGAGAGTAAAAGAACCCCTCGGCGCAAAATGAATCCCCTCAGCAAGAGAAATAGGGCTCGTACATATGGGGCGAATCACGATAGATGCCCCAGCGGTATGCGCGAGTGCGCAAAACAGCCAAATCACGCAGTTTTTGACTCGCTGTACGGACTTCATATGCTATCTAGAAAAAAACCCGAGTAAATGATTTCGATGTGTTTTTTCCTCAGCTTTCCAGTGGTGAGGTCAAAAATGCAAAAATCAGCCTCCATAACCTCAAAAAACGGACTTGAACATAAAACACGATGAATCTTCTTGTTCCGCCAGGTTTAGAGTTTTTCTGAGGGTCTAGATCGAAAGATCTCGCGATTTTACATAAGAAACGATTGTAAAAAA
>CACVKI010140793.1:1688-16478 GCA_902732785.1 Trichogramma evanescens | reverse complement strand
TAGTATGCTTCTTGAAACCAAAGATATAGCAGTAACGGGGTTAAAAGAAGAATGCGTCTTTCATAAAATAAAAAACTTTCATATGTGTGAAAATATATGTGTGGACGTTATGCATGACTGCTGGGAAGGCATTTGTCGCTACGACCTAGCACTATTACTTAATCAGTTTATTTATGTTATGAAATTATTTACATTAGAGGATCTTAATACTTGGCTTCGTACTTTCTATTATGGATCAAAATTTTCTATTAATAAGCCAACTGAGATAAGTCAATCTTCCATTAAAAATGGTTATATAATTATGACTTCTTCAGAAATGTTATGTTTTATTCGTCATTTCAATTTGTTAGTGGGTTTAAAAATACCACCAGATAATGAGTATTGGGAACTTTTTATAACTTTCAAAGAATTGGTAACCGTTATTACAAGTTCTGTTATACAACCTCGTACACATGATGTTTTAGAAACATTAGTTTTTGAATACTTATCTTTATTCGAAGAATTATTCCCAAACAGTATAAAACCAAAACATCATTTTTTGGTACATTATGCAAGATGCATGAAAAAGTTTGGTCCACTATGGAAATTGTGTTGCCTTAGATTCGAGAGTAAAAATCAAGAGGGTAAAGGTATTTCAAAAAATTCGACGAATAGGATCAATGTCAACAGGACTATTGCTATTAGGCACCAACTATATTTGAATTGTAGATTTATAAATAAAAAAAAAACATGTGCTAATTTTGTATCAAAAGTCTCAAAAAAATGTAAAATCGAAGATTCCCAATACTATAGACAATTTATTGGTAAATTAACACATTTGGAGGTGCGAAAAGTCTATTGCGTAAAAAGTGTTCAATATATTGCTAAAACAATAAAAATTAAAGATGTTATCGTACAGTTTTGTTGCGATGGTCCTGAATTTTACATTGTACAAGAAATACTTAAATATGATAATGAACATTTGTTTGCAGCGCAAAAGTTGACAGATTTTATTTTTAATTACCATTTACAGGCTTATGAAATTGACTGCAGTTTACAAAAGAGTCAATGGTTTATGATACCGGAGTCGGATATCGTAAACTCAGTGATAACCAATTTGAATTTGCTTTCAGACGCTAATTATTACATTAATAAGACTTGGTTATAAGCTTGTAAAATATTTTTATGTAATAAATTTCTATGTATTCCTATTATTTATCATTTAAAATAAAGTGTTTCTTTTCAAAATATGTTAGTTGTCTTTATTTTATTAATTCAGAGATTAAAAAACTCTCTATTCGCAGTTCAAAATAACCCGTTTTTTAATAAATATATTCATCAGATCACGCGCGAGACAAGAATATAATACGTTATTTTGGATTATGAATAAAGAGTCTTATTAATTAATTTGTTTATAGATATTCATGCGCTCACGTAAGTGCCGGTGTATAAAATTATTATTTTAACCATCTATTCACTCGTTATATAAAATTGCAAGCTGACATGAATGTAAAGCTCTCCACTTGCGTAATTTATACATGAACAACAGATGGCGACAAACCTTAAAATGATTGTACTCGCAAGCGGCTGATTTTTTGACTCGATTACTATATATAAGAAGTTAGTTCCCTCTCTCCTAATTATTAGAGCAATGTCGTAGGTAGGCAAGAGAGTTTAGGTATTAGAAATTTAGATGTAGGTAGGGTTGAGCGTGAGAGTGTATGTGTAAAATATCAAAAAACATCATCTACTACGATAATCTAAAATATAAGTTTAATTTTCAGTGCACACCAAAGGGGGTAAGATCCAATCATCTGCAGAACTCACATGTACAATCCCGAATATGATAACTTCAATTAGAAGTTCCATCTTATAAGAACCGAAAAAAAAAGAAATTTTTTTTCGCGAGGTCCGATGAAAAATGTATTGTGCGATGATAATTATTGTATTTTTTAGGATTAAATTCAACTTTTTTGGGATTCTAAATTCTCACATTTCAGTTGAATGAATTCTGAATCGTACTCTAGTAAAAATTAATTTTTCAACTAACAATTTTTATTATAAAACATAATAAATTTTAATATGAATAAAATTTGCTGCGCCACAAAGCAAATTTTACTATGTATCGAGTATGGTCCAACTTTTCCATCGAATATAGTAATTTTTATTATACTCATAACAATTTTTCCTATACCATTTCTCTCCGTGTGCACACTATGGAAAAATAAATTTAGCAATTACTAACAGCGCAAGCAAAACTGAATGAACTTCCCCAGGCTCTTCTTTTGACAAAAATCACTCCATTTCAAATTTCTTCATACGATCTTGCTGAGGTCATTCTATAGATAGGTGACTATAGATATGTGTGGAGAATTATCATCCTTGCTTACAATAACCGTATTATTTCGAATCCATATCCGAGAATAATTATATTTGTAATAATTATATTTGCTAATTGTCTGGCTTGACGTTTCAATCTGTGTATGTAGGGAGACTCCACTGCGTACAAATTCATTATCGAGTCCGAGCAATCGTCTTTGAAAAGTTATCTATAGTTTAGTTGGCAATTTTTTATCTTTGTCTGAATCACTAAGTCTCGTACTGCAGTAGACTTAAAAGTAGCGATATAAGTGCGATCGTTTCTCCTAATATTTTTCTGGTCATCCTACTTTGGCAGTAGACGAGTTTTGATAACATCGCCTTTCATAGAGCTCAGATTTAGGTGATCATGGACCGCAAATTTTCTGATGTCCATGGCGTAAAATAATGTTCAAGATGAATTCAATTAATACACAATAAGTCGATAATGACAACAATGTACACTGGCTAGGCGGTCAATCGATCTTTCACAAATGTTAACAAGTTCTGACTAAGCAAATCCATACACTTCTCAGCAGCGAAACTCTTTTATTAAATTTGCAAGAAAAGTACATAGACCACCGCGCACTCAAAAACTCAACGCATAGGGATCACTATTTGTAAAAATTCACAACAAGAACCAAACTTTTCCTCCGATTTTAACTAGGTAAAATTAGCAATACTTGTAGAGCAATACGTAAACACGTCTGTAGCGGTTTAGAGCAGAACTATATCTCATGGTGGAGGCGGGAAGGCGTAAGTAAAGAAGTGTCAAGTAATTAATGTTGGGTCTTCATTGAGTACGACTCCGGAATGGCGTCTCCGTAGAGTGACTCGATCTACTCAACTGAGGCTCGCCGTGCGAGCGAGTCCGCGGGCCACTTACCCCCTCTCTCGGGCACATGCAGGGCCGCGCGCGACTGTGCCTGGCGCCGCTAACATATTGTTATAAAACATATTATTATTAAGCTAGTTGATATAAAATATATCATTATACAGATTCACAGCAAGAGCCTGTATGGGCCATTTTGTGTTATTAATCCATGTTATTTCCACTGATTTTGTATAAATTGTTTAAATACCAGTAACTTGTAATATGTATTGTTGATAAATAAACATTTATTTTCATGAATAAGAATTTCAGAGATAATTTGTGTCGTACTTGCGCCGAACGGAGCTCAACGCGCGCCCCTTGATGTAAAATACACGACAAAAAGCTCTAATACTACTTACGATCACGCAATTGGCGCTACAACAATTTATTTTTTTCTTATAATCGCAACGCGTTCAATCGAAAATCTCCGCTGCCGATGTATTATTTAATAATTATTGCCGCGCACATATCGGAGAGAGAGATTGAGCCGTATACCGAAATATATGGTACATTTTATTTTATTTACATTACTCGCTTGAATTATTCACCGTGTATTGCGCAAACAATACAAACGAAATACATCTATAAACGCGATATATACTCCTCCTCCTCCTCTTTGCTCGCATTATATATACCTACCTACGTATGTTAATTTCTCATTATTAAAAGCTCGAACGAGCTTTTGCTCGCAAGCACAGCGCGCGAGAGTACGTCGGGGCTGGGATGAGGAGAGGATAATGCTCGCCTCCGTGCCCTCTTCAACGCTGGGCTCATGGTGCAAACTAATTCGTCAAGAGCTTATGTACGGGAGCTTTGATGTAACGCGCGCAACGGCGCAGCTTCAGCTGCAGCTGCGTATATGGACACGAAAAATCGTCGGTTCGTAATATGTAATACTGTGTATGTACCGTGTAACGCGCGCGCGCGCTGCTGTTTACAGAAATACACAGCATCGATGAAATGCCAAGTGGCCGAATTATTCGCGACTCGCTCTCAACGTTATCAAATAATGAGCTGCTTGCTTCATGCTGCTGTGTGCACATCTCTGGTAACACATCGAATATATGCGTGTGTGTGTGCCCTTACAGATGCTCAAGCGAACGAGAGCAACTATTTGCCCATGTTGTGCACGTGCGCGCATAATATTGCATTCGCGCGCGCGTTGATACTTTTTTTGTGTCCCCCGCGATGCATTTTTTTTGTTTTTTTATCTCGCATTTCGGTATATCATGTCGTTTGTTTGCAACGATATATATAGCGTTGAAATGTCCACGACTCCGCAATGCACTGGCCGTACAAAATCGTAAAAGGATACGCTTGCCTTGCTTCGCCGCGCGCGCGCGCGATCGCATGAACGCCATTAACGGCAACCTCGAGCGTCCCTGCAGCCAACAACCAGCTGTTTCGCCTATGGGAATTAGAGAAAAGTCCACGGTCAGCAAGAATCACAGCGATACGAGAGACGTTACGTAACGCCTTTTTTTTTGTTGCTTCCACGTTATCGCTTCGAGATTTGATTGGTTTTTACGACGACGACAGTCCACTCACTGCAGGGGTCGGATATGGGCTGAGTTTGCGGTCCCACGCGCAATGGAAGACCAAAACTGCACCGCAAATAACAACAACAACAATAACGCAGCAACGACAGAGGCTAAAATCGGAGCTGTGGCGAGTTTTTCGATAAGTGCAGCTAACGTTCACATGGAGCTCGTTTATGTATACGTACACATGTGTGCACTTGCACAATTTGACGAACGCACACACACACGCACCATGCATGCACTATATACTCTAGTCTCGCTCGAGTTGGCCGTACGCCGCGCGCCATGACGGTGATTCTGCGTCTCGGGAGAAATAAAAATTCGTACCGTATAGCTCGAGCCGCGCGCTCGAAACAAGAGCGAAAGAGAGTCATGCTCTATGGTCGCCGACAACGCCAAGCCGCTGCTCTCCTCTCTCTCTCTCTCTCTCTCTCTCTCTGCTGGCCCATGGGGCAAAATCTCCGAAGCTATTCACGTTTATACACGCGGTTCTGGCGCGCGTACTTATATAGACGTGGAAAAAGAAGAGTGAAGTACGAGAGGGAGAGAGAGAGAGAGAGACAGAGACAGAGCGAGAGGGAAAAAGGGAGAAAAGAAACTAAAGACGTAATGGCCGAGCCGCTCGTAAAAAACGTCCCTGCGTTAGCGATAAAAATTTACGAGCCAAATAATAACGCACACACACCGACCGACCGACGTGCGTACCTCTATATATAATAGCGATATAGCCGCTGGGACGATGACTGCCGCCGCTGCTCTTGTAACCCGTTTTTCTTTTTTCTCTACCTTTTGTCTTCACTTTCTCGCGCTCGCGCAGCGCAGCAGCAGTAGCAGCAGCAGCAGCACAAGAGAGAGAACCCGACGATTTTTCATTCCTGCACACAGCACTACACCAAGTGTAAGAGGCTATTGGCGGCGTTGGCGGCGGCGGCCTGACCTGTATAGGATAATAAAGCGCCTGCTGCCGCCGCCGCCGCTGCTGTTGCAGAGCTTTGGAACAAAAATTAACGAAATTCAACGAAAACGTGAGCTCCGGTAATAAAGCCATACTTTTATGCGTCCCATATACATAATACGCGCTGCTGCACTCCCTCTATTCAACATAAGAAGCCGATGAATTATTAAATATAAAACAAAACAAAAATTAAGCACGGCGAACGTAGGCAGAGCTTTTTTTCTTCATCTTTTTTTACGCCGTTAAAAGAATTACACGCTTGCAAACATGTGTCGTGCACGCGGCTAGAGCCTGGCTTTGCACTTTCTATCTCTCTCTCTTCCTCTTTTTTGCGCCTTATCTCAGATGTTTATACAAGATATCTCTCTTTCTCTCTCTCTCCCTGCCACTCTCTCTCCATACTCATCATCTCTCAACTCCTCCTCGCGCGCGCGCGCGCATGTGTGCCAATACATAATAATGAAATAAAACTTGCAACAGAGCGCCGCGCAGCACAACAGTACTGGCTTAATGTCACGTACCATCGATTCATCATAACTCGGCGCGCTCAACGCGACGAGCTACTTTCTGGGTTTACGCAAAAAAAAAAAAAAAAGAAGAGTAAGATAACGCGCCGATAAAGCAGCAACCGAGATAATGCGTGTCACTTGGGTTACTCTGTCGCAACGACGACACACACACACACACACACGAGCACGCATATATTATTATACGAATACATTGCAAGAGCTGAGATGACGTCCGGGCAATTTTTCACGTACGAATTGCAAATTTCGCTTTCGACGTGGTGCTGCTGTGGCGATCCTCTTTCTTTTTATTGCAAAAAACGGAGAAGGATAGAAGAAGAAGAAGCGAAGAGAAATAATAATGAGAATACCTATAGAAAGAAATAATACCCGAGCGAGAAGAAGAGCTATACTGCTATAGATAGGGAGTGCGAGTGAGAAAGCATCGAGCAGCGCGAGCGAACGGCGTAGAATTGTAAGACACGGAATAGCGATTGCAACACGAATGCATATAATCTAGCTCGTGCAGCAGCAGTCTTACGGCGTACAAGCACGAGCCAGAGAGAGAGAGAGAGAAAGAAACTCGTCGTCGTCGTCGTCGTCGTCGTCTTTGGGATCTTCGGGGCCATGTATATAGCTACGTGACGAGAATACTAAAGCGTCGCGCAAACGCACACGTATACATGTATAGCAGCCAGCGAGTCTCATTGCTGCAGCACACGGGTGTACGCGTAGGAGCTATATCCAGACGACTACTCGACGACGACGATCGCAGCTATATATCGTCAGCTATTCCGTTGCCGCGCGCGCGCGGGTACGTACGGCTCCGGGGCGAACGACGACGACGACGATTGCCGCGTATATGCTCCTGCACACACACACACACCCAGAGGAAAAGGACAAGACAGAGAGAGGAGAGAGGAGAGAGATATTACGTATTCGCGAACAATCGCGACAGATTTTTTTTTTTTCGTCGACTTTATGAAAGACGTGCGCATCGACGACGCAGCGCGACGTGTATATACCTTGAGGTAGTAGACGACGACTACTACTACTATTAGAAACGCTGTCTGCGAGTTGAGTACCAACCCTCTCCATGTAGATGTGTTTGCAATTATTATTATTATACTCGTGCGCTGCCATACGAATTTTGAATAATAAGTCGTACCCACGAAGCTAGCTGCGAACCCTCTCTCTCTCTCCCCCGCTATACACATTAAAATATCGAGTTGTATGTATGCATGCAGTGTGTGCGCGGTATATAATATGTGTCGAATGCCAAGCGACTGTGCGCGAGGTCACGTTGATAAAGCAAAAAAAAAAAAAAAGAAAAAAATGTAGATCGCCGACGAGCGATAAAGTCTCTCGGCTACTCGGCGGGCGAAGGTTCGCCACGCTTGACTTGTGCGCGGGCACGCGCTCGCTCTCGAGAGTCGAGAACGACAAAAATTTCTCGTAAAAACTGCGCCGTGAGCTGTGTATATGTTACACCGACACATGGTGCGTATGCAGTGTTGAGAAATTTTATAAATAAATAACGGAAAGGGCAACTTTTCGCAACGCGCATTTCGAGCGCGCGTAAAGTTGGAGTGTACTGAAATTTTCGTCATCGAAATCGGAAATAGAATTCGCCCGATTGATTGTCAGTGTGTTGTATTACAAGCCGGTCGGTACGTAATAGTAGAAGTTACATTAGCATAATTATTGGAACGTTGAGCGAGAGAAAGAGAGAGAGAGAGAGAGAGAGAGAGACCGGAAATTGAAAAGCCGAACAAGGAGAGCAATTCGGAGGCTCTTGACAGTTAAGTATTGGGAATACGATATTTATCCTTTTATACACGAGGGTTTACATGAATTGCGGAACTTCAAAGTCGAAAAAATATAAAAGTAAATGCGCGAGTCCGTCATTGGTCGCATACCATTGCGAAGCGTGAATCATCGCATCGATTGACATTCGCGTTTGAGTGGCGGCGAAATCGTCATCGAGTCCATATACTTAAACCGAGTGGAGCCGCCCAAAATCAACAGTGGCATACAGCATGTTGTCACAATGACGCTGGAGATCGACATGTGTGCAGTTTTTACTTTTTTAAAAATATAAGTATGCAAATACTGGGTAGCAAAATTATCCGATGCATTTATCAATCTACTCTGTATACACCCGACACACGGTCTAACTCACGCTCGACTCGACGCGCGCGACGACGAGCAACCGCAACCCACGTATATAGACCCCATGTGCGTTCGCGCGCGCGCGCGAGCTGCGGTAATATTTTTATTATTTTTCACCTCTTTTCGCCTATTTTTTTTTTTCACTCTTCTCCTTTTTCCGTGAGAGCTAAATCGTTTTTGCGGCCTGGCGCGAGATGTCTATCGGTATATATATAAAGCGTGATATGATTTTCCGCCGTATAGTTACCACCGCCACACGCACACATCCACGCATATAGTAGGTATATAGTGCAAAAGTCAAAGTGCGCCACGTTACAAACTCGACGCACTCGACGCCGCTGTGCTGCGCTAGCTATATATACATATAACAAGTTTTCTATTTGAAAATTTAGCACGAGCGTCAAAAGGATAGACGAGCTACGCGTGGCTTCGCCAATGGAATGTTAATTTTCATAGCGCGCGCGAATGGAAATCGTTAAAGCTCGCAGCTCGAGTTTCGGCATGCAGGGATGAGATCGAATCAACATACATTTGCGCGGGGAGTACGTATAATGGTTTTTGTTGAAACCTTGCACGCATGCACACACAGATGCATTTCGACAACTGTTTATTGAAATAAAAAAATTGAAAATAAAGGTGAAAAAAAAAAGGCTTCGCCGAAAAATTGTCACGAATCGCGCGGCGCACGCGATCATTAACGTCGATAATCGTTAAACCTCTAACGACACGGGGAAGAAGGTATCATATTTTTTTGTCACCGTAGTGCTGCTGTACAGAAACTCAAAAATGAATAAAAAATTTTGCGTTCTGCGGCTAAAAGGCGCTCCAAGGCGAGTACAGCAGCAGCAGCTCTACTCTTTAACAGGGCAGCAAAAATCCCTTTCAGAACACGAACACACATACACAGGGCGGGGGTCATTGTTCGTGCGCAGGGACAAACGAAACCAATATATTTACACGTGCCTGCGACGCTGCTGCGTCGTCGTTGTTGTGTCCAAGAGAGGAGGAGTAGCAGCAGCAGCAGCAGCAGCAGCTAGAAGAGGTACAGAGGAGTTTATAGGTGTGTACTGGCAGCAGCAGAAGCAGCAACAAAAAGGGGTAACGCAATACCAACGGATCTCCTGGTATTACATTTTAGCTTGAAAGTCTATGCGCGATGTGCGCCATGCATACTCTTTGTGCGAGAGCAGGGTGATAGAGAGAGAGAGCACAGACGCAGCATACACGTATGTGAGTCGAAGAGAGAGAGAGAGAGAGAGAGAGAGAGAGAGGATGGATTTACGGCGAGGCGCCCCGTTAACGCCGAGAAATTTTAGACGACAGGTATGAGAGAGAGAGAGAGAGAGAGAGAGAGAGAGAGAGAGAGAGAGAGAGACGAGCATGTGGTACAGCACGAGAAGCGCAGCCGAATGCGATACGCGATGACGATCCGACGGCCAAGCGATGATACGTCTCGTTGAATTATACCATATATACATAAACGAGACGAGACGTAAGGGAGGATGTGTGGTGGTGCGAAGGGGGTCGCCTACCGATGAAAAAGGAAAAAAGGCCGCACGATGATCGATCGCGCATTATTATACGGACGCGCGCCGACGCACCACTCAGCGCTAACTAAATAAATTCGAGCCGCGCGCTCGAGTATATATATATGGAGCACAAAGAGCTTCAAGGCGCGAACTTTGTGTTATATCTACAATTTCCCGGGCAGTTATATCGTACAGTTTTGGCTGCTGCTGCTGCGCCGTATTATAATAAACGTGAAATGATCGATGCGTATATTTTATACATCTACGTATATAATAATAACGAAACGTACTCAACGTAGCGAGCGAGAGAGTCTGAAAGTCGAACGGAGAATCTATACATGCTAAATGTCAGTATACGCGAACGTACGTTATAGTATATATGTTGCTGCTGCTGCTGCTGCTGCTGCTGTTACTGGCGCTGACTTGAGAATGACAGCTTGCGGAGTAGAGAGAGAGAGAGAGAGAACGTCGAAAACTTTTGTAGCGCGATGACCGATACTTCGACAGATGTTTACTTCGCAGGCCGCTATTGTTGTTCTTGTTGCAGTTGTTGTTGTTCCTGCTGTTGGTGTTGTTGTTGTTTTTGCTGCACATATCGTATGCCCCGTAGAAATACACACACGTGATGTAAAGCCAGAGTTTTGTTTGGAGCCGCTGCTGCTGCTGCTGCTGCACATGTATGTTAACGGGCAAGTCGATGTTGCGTATGTATAGCGTAATTAGGATCGTTTTTCCACGGGGATCATCCGAAATTCTCATGATATTTGAATAATGCACGAAATATTTCTATAGCAACTCTTTGGACAATAATAATGAAAATAATAATAATAATAATAAGTTGGCTGTATTAACGAGACAAATCCGTCCGCGTATACATACGATTATGTATATATACGAAACCCTCGAGCTCTCGTGCATACGCGAGTACAACGACTCTGTTCTTCTTTCTTACTTTTTTCTCTCTCTTTCTCTCTTTTTCACCATCTCTAATGCTTGTCATCGACGGTCTGGCTTCACTCTCTCTCTCTCTCGATCTCTTTGTACTACTATGCTATTACTACTGGGCGCAGACTACCACTACCACTACTATATAACTACCACTGCCGAGTGGGCTCTAATCCTTCTGTGTTGAATATCAACATCCCTCCCTTTTCTAAGCGCTCACACACATACACACATGCAGCACACTCGTCGCGCTCGAGCTATAATCTCTCCTTTCAGAGTGAATATCTATATGTGTAGAATATATTCGCTACACACACATGTGCGCGCGTGGGTGTGTGTGTGTGTGTGTATGTATACTTTCGCGCGCACACCCTCGAGGGTAATACCTTTGACAACGAGCAGCTACATACGCGATGTGCACGTTCAGCTGCAGCAGCTCGCTCCGACTTTGCTACGTTCAGCATTATCATATATACATACGCATATACTCGTTTCTGTCACTTTGACCATATACAATGGAAAATCACCGCTATACGCGCCGCACGTCGCGGACGGGTTATAAAAAATGCATCTCGATTACAAAAAAAAAAGGTAGAGACACAAAGAGAGGACAAAAAGAAAATAATGAATTATATACTATCGATACATTATGCGTGTCCATACACACACACACATCCATCCATCCATCCATCGTCGCGTAAATTGAATAGCTGCACGTGCTAATGATTATAATTACGCGTGGCAGTACGTTATACGATAGGTACTGCGCGTGCAGTGTATTTTTAATTAATTGAGGCGCGCGCGCAGATTTCATTCGGTTACAATTACAGTTTTTTTTATATACGGCTGCGCGCTTGTTTTTTTTGTATACATCGTGCCACTCTCGCGTTACTGCTGCTGCTGCTGCTGCTGCTGCTGCTGCTGCTGCGTGTACATTATGAAGAGAGCGCAAAATTCAAGCAAACGAGCTCGATCACACATACGCACGTATGGTACATATCATACATTACGCTTTAATGATAATTAGTCAATAATAATAACGTTTTTAATGAACTGCAAGCTCGCGCACGGGGTGGGTGGCGGCACACACCCCCAACCCTCCTTATACCTGCAGCACTATAGCAGCGCACACATTTATGTATACATACACGCGTTATTAATGAATTACACTCGTCATACGCGCGCGCGGTGCAGCGGCAAGTATCGATATAAATATACTGCATACACGCGCACGCCGACGCGTGTATGTATGTTTCAATGTGTATATTATATATGCATAATAATACACGCTGCGAAGTGAGCTTGACGAGAGCAAGCTCAAAAAAAAAAAAAAAAAATTGCCAAATAAAAAGAGAACAGGCGAGCGAGCGAGCGAGCGAGATGAGAGCAAACAAACGGCTAATATAAATAATGAACACTAACGAAGAGAGCGCGCGGATATATCGATACATATGCAGCGCAGTGTGTATACCCGTACGTCATCATCGATGTTTATCATTCGCGTGCACAAGGGGGAGAGGGAGAGAGAGAGCGAAATGAAAAAAATTTCGTTGGATGTGTCCGAAAGAGAGAAGGAAAATTTGCATAGCTCGTGTGCGTGTGTGTGTATTGCACGCACCACTGCAAACGCGTCCGGTAAATTTAATACCTATTATATACAGCAGCAGCAGCAGCAGCGGCGCGACTATACCACGACGACGACAACGATATACGCGCAGCAGGATGCGCGATAATACGGAAAAGCTAGAGCTGCTGCTGCTGCTGCGCGAGAGCCAATAAAGACCCGGTCTTTGTGTGTGTGTGTGTGTGTGTGTGTGTGTGTGTGTGTGTGTGTGTGTGTAGTAACTACACACACACGGCTTATATATATGAAGCTTTTGTTGAAAGGGACGTTGATGCCGAGCAGCTAGCTGCATGGCGATGTACAAAAACGCGCTTGATCGGTCAGACATTTGCCACAGATGAACGAGTCGATGAATGGGCACGGCCTCGTGAGCAGCAGCAGCAGCAATCGCTTCTCTGTTTGTACTAGTAGTAATGCCCAAGCGTGTCTCTCTCTCTCTCTTTCTGTGTGCTCCGTATTCGTGTGTAAATGTGTGTGAATTTACGCGGGTTACATACATAGGCTTTCGCACAGATGCGCGACGACATGCCTACGACGAAGGGAGCGAAATAAATATATATAGCAGCTGACGATCTGCGCGCAGCGCACACATTATATATCCGCGCGCGGGTGTACGAGATTTCCTCTTCTTCTTCTCCTCACGCTTCTTTCTCGCTCCGGGCGCATTCCCTTGTATGTAGTAGGCAGTAGTACGCACAAAGCCATCAAATTTCACCCATTCAAATCTGTACTACCACTCCTACGCGCGGGGCGACCTTTATACAGATACAGCTCCGATCTTTTTCTTTTATCGCTCCACTTGCGCGCGAGTTTTGCCCTTTCGTTTTTGTACACACTCTTTGCTAACTGCTGCTGCTGCTGCTGCTTATAAATATGTGAGTACAAGACTACTTCGAGTCGCTGTGCACACGGCCTTGAAAGTCGAGATTTAGAAAACCATTATCTCTTTCTCTCTTCCTCCTCCGACGAGACTCGAAACTCTTCGTCTACTACGGCGTGACTTACGCGCATACAATATAACACACATACTCGCGAGAGTCTCTCTTTCTAGCGTAAATGTTGTTCGAGCTCTCGACGAGCGGCGCAAAAAGACAAGAATACAAAAAAAAAACCTATATCGACGTAGAAGAGAGTGTGTATGTGCGACGACGATGATAACGTGCTACATCGGCTCGTGCAGATAACGTATACATTCACACACCTATATAGAGCTCTTACACCTATGTAATAATATATACGCAGCAGCAGCAGCAGCAGAACACACAGAGTTGGCGAAGGAGTCACGATATAATATACTCTTTTTACGTTGTGTCACGCTCTCGCGCCGAACAATGGCAAGTTGCATCGTTATGCACACACACACACACACACACACACTATGATACACAGAGCTGAAAATAATGGTCGAGACTACGACGACGACTACGACGAGATCGTGTTCGAAGCTCGTGTAGTTTATTTTCTATGCATGCACTGCGCAGAACTGCACTGCACACACACACACACACACACACACACACAGACAGACAGACTGCGGGGCCAGGCGCGGATGCGGAACGCGAAATTTCGACAATAGCACCTTCCCCCCTCGTATACCGGTAATTGTTACACGCGCTCGCTGGTCTGCTCACGACGCGACGTAGTATAGAGACACGTAGACATTGTCTATAGTACTTTTCTCGTGGACCCTCGGGACTGCACGTTACAAGTATACTTAGAGCTAACGATCATTTCTCAAACGTTCCTAAGCGTGCTTGTGTCTCTAATTGTTTGCAAGCACGAAAACTCATCATTTTCTTCTTTCCTCATCGACGTTTGAGATAATCAATATGAACTTGAAGCCGCCACCGGAAGGAAATTCGCGTTATGCACAGGCTATATAATATAAAACTCCTTTATAGCTACTCCGATGTAAAGGGTCACATCGATTATAATAGTCCACGCGTGCACGAGCACGTGAGTAATAATAATCGAAATCGGCATTGCAGTGCAGCATCATAATATAGACGTTGGGTGAGAAAATCAGCGCTGCAAAGCTCCCGAGGTTATATGCGCGCCCAACGAGGAGACACAGAAAAAGATAAGAGAAAGAGAGCTTGGCACGAGAGAGCGAGAGAAGAGTTGGAGGCACAAAATTGTAGAAAAAAAAAAACCGTGGCAATTCCGTGGCCCCGGGAGTTTGCCAGCTCCGGCTATAGCGAGGGGGAAAGAGAGCCGCCGCGCGCCGAGAGTGAAAGAGTGAGCTATTTAAAAGGGGGCATTAGAGAGCATAAAAAAAAAGTGAAATAAAATGAAAAAAAAACAAAA
>CACVKI010140792.1:43030-81457 GCA_902732785.1 Trichogramma evanescens | reverse complement strand
TTTAATAGATTTTAGGACTTCTTTAAGAGAGTGGTAGGTGGTCCCAAAAATTCTGAAAAAATTCAAGCAGATTCTTTGAAAAATTTAAAAACTTTCGATCGTTGCATTTTTTCGTTCAAGTACTTCTATATCGATATAGAAAATAATAAAGATTTTTTATAATGAGGAAAATCCTCTACAAAATGGGCCCTAAGGCCCATTGGATCAAACTAAGCACAGGGAGCTTCAGTATTGGGTACCAGGAGACCCCAAAAAAATTTTGGAGCAAATCCATGACCCGGACCTGAAAAGCTCTCCTTGTAAGTAGAAGGATCGATCGTTTAATTTACGTACCAAAATGGATAAAAGTGAAAAGAAATCTGCTGATGTTGACTCGGGAAATAATTTAAGTGAGCATGATATTGTTGTTTCAGATGAAAAACAATACGTTAGTGATATTTGTCAGGAGACATTTACTCTAGAATCAAGCATGATAACTCAAAGAGACACAAGTCACAACGACAAAAATAATTACTCATGTGACAAGTGCGAACAGAAATTTGAGTTCCGAAGTCATTTGAGTAGACATCAAATATCGGTACACAAAGGTTGCAACCATTTTGCATGCGATCAGTGTGAGAAGAAATTTGTAAAAAAATCAAGTTTGTTTACTCACCAAAAATTAGTACACAAAGATGGCGAAAATTTCACGTGCAACAAGTGCGAGAAAAAATTTGAAAACAAACCAACTTTACTCAAGCACAAAAAAATATTCCATGAAGTTTTCAAAGATTACTTATGTGAAAAGTGCGCGAAGAGATTTGGAAATAAACGGAGTTTAACCATACATGTAAAGACTGTCCATGGGGATAACAAACATCGCGTATACGACAAGTCGGAAAAGAAAGTTGGAAAAAAATCGCATTTGTTCATGCACACGACGACAGTCCAGAAGCATCGTAAAGATTTTACATGTGACCAGAGCGAGAAGAAATTTGGAACTAAATCAAATATGTTGAAACACCAAAGGATCGTACACAAAGGTCGTAAAGATTACACATGCGACAAGTGCGAGAAGGTATTTGGACAAAAATGGATTATGATTCAGCACCAAAAAACAGTCCACGAAGGTCGCAAAGATTACGCATGCGACAATTGCGAGAAAGTATTTGGCCACAAAGGGCATTTATTACAGCACCAAAAGACAGTCCATGAGGGTCGCAAAGATTACATATGCGACAAGTGCGAGCAGGTATTTGGCCACAAAGGGCCTTTCATAAAGCACCAAAAGACAGTTCATGAGGGTTGCAAAGATTTTGCATGCGACAAGTGCGATCTAAAATTTGTATATAAATTTTATTTGCTCACCCACCAAAAAACAGTCCACGAAGGTCGCAAAGATTTTCGCATGCGACAAGTGCGAGAAGAAATTCGGACAAAAATGGTATTTGCTCTTACACCAAAAATCAGTCCACGAAGGTTGCAAAGATTACGCATGCGGAAAATGCGATAAGAAATTTGGACTAAAATCGAACTTGCTTGTGCACTAAAGGACAATACACGAAGATAATTAAGACAAATGTGAGAAGACATCAAGTCTCAAACTTATCGAAAAATATGAGGTTTTATACATTGTCAGTAGCAATAGTAAATTCAAGAATTTATTAACTGTTGAATTATTTTGTATCAAGTTCAGAAAAGTTTTTTTGGATAATCTTATTTATCATAATGATATGACCTAACTGTATAATAACAGTGCTTATCATGGTAAAATAATTTTATTATAATTGTTTGCTTTGCTATTAACTATCAAATCTTACCAGAGCATTTTTTGATGATCAAAAATTTGCGTCAGATTATAATTCAGTTTTTATGTATTATTTTTATACTTATACGATTGTCTCGAGCTTATTAGTAATAGTTCTTGACAGAATAGAGAGCATTTCGTCAGTGAAATAATGAAAAGCGCTGATTTTCTTCTTGACAATTGTAAATATATATAGACAGTTACATAGATTTTTTTATATGTTTGAATAAAACACGTGTCAGTATGATTTTGTTTTATTTGAACTTCATTCTATCAATTATTATTTCCCTTTTTTCAGTTTTTTTTTGTTTAGTTGGCTATTGAACTTTTTATAAACGTCATGTAATGACGTCCATTTTTTGATATTATTAGTAACACTCCTGATTGTCAAATTTTTTTCCTCGGAATTTTCAAAGCGGCAATTAATAGTTCAGTTTTTGTAAGTTAGTATTAAATGTGAAAATATTATAACATAATACTTGATCTCATTGGGGTTGTTTCATGGTTAAAGAGGATCCTCGTGACGAGTCATTTATTGAAAATGTTTACGAGACAGTTGACGAGAAACCCGATTTGATAAACTTCCAACTTTTGTCATTTCCACGAGAGAATTCAGTAAGACTTGATATCTACATGTTTTGTTTTTTTTTAATGTAAAATTCTCACATTACTTTAATTCTTCTACAGATCCAAACGCTTTGGAAAAGTGACATAAAACTTAAAAATAAATTCTCTTATATCTCTTTAACTCAAATTATTACTGGTTTGAAGTTGGAAGGCAATGTATAAACACATGAAGCGGAAACTTAATTGAAAATAATATGATTAGAAACGACTTTGACATAGTTCCTCGACACACTGATCGTGTTTACAGTTAATTCAAACTAGTTTGAATGTTGTCTTTCCAGAAGAAACACTAAGTAGAAGGATCGATCGTTTAATTTACGTACCAAAATGGATAAAAGTGAAAAGAAATCTGCTGATGTTGTCTCGGGAAATAATTTAAGTGAACATGACATTGTTGTTTCAGATGAAAAACAATACGTTAGTGATATTTGCCAGGAAGCATTTACACTAGAATCAAGCATGTTAACTCAAAGAGACACAATTCACCATGGACAAAATGATTTCTCATGCGACAAGTGCGAACAGAAATTCGAGTTCCGAAGTCATTTGAGTAGACACCATATATCAGAACACAAAAGACGCAACGATTTTGCATGCGATCAGTGTGAGAAGAAATTTGTAAAAAAATCAAGTTTGTTAACTCACCAAAAATCAGTACACAAAGATGCCGAAAATTTTACGTGCAACAAGTGCGAGAGGAAATTTGAAAATAAATCAATTTTACTAAAGCACAAAAAAATATTCCATGAAGCTTTCAGAGATTACTTATGTGAAAAGTGCGCGAAGAGATTTGGAAATAAACGGAGTTTACTCATGCATGTAAAGACAGTTCATGAGGATAACAAAGATCGCGTATACGACAAGTCGGAAAAGAAAGTTGGAAAAAAATCGCATTTGTTCAAGCACATGACCACAGTCCAGAAGCATCGTAAAGATTTCGCATATGATCAATGTGAGAAGAAATTTGGATACAAACCGCATTTGTTCATCTACCAAAAAACAGTATATGAAGGTCGAAAAGTTTTTTCCTGTAACAAATGCGATAGTAAGTTTGGACGAAATTCGCATTTGCTCAGACACCAAAATGCAGTTCACGAGGATCGCAAAGATTTCGTGTGCGACAGGTGTGAAAAGATATTTGGAAATAAATCGGATTTGATGAGACACCAAAGGATCGTACATAAAGGCTATAAAGATTACGCATGTAACAAATGCGAAAAGAAATTTGGACGGAAATGTTATTTGCTTATTCACCAAAAAACAGTACACGAAGGTCGCAAGGATCACACATGCGACAAATGCGACAAGAAATTTGGAGTCAAGTATAAATTGATTAGGCATCAAAACGCAGTACACGAAGGTCGGAAAGATTTCGCATGTGACAAGTGCGAGAAAACATTTTCACAAAAACAGAATTTGCTTTACCACCAAAAGACAGTTCATGAGGGTCGCAAAGATTATACATGCGATAATTGCGAGAAAAAATTCGGACAAAAATCAGATTTGTTTAAGCACCAAAAGACAGTACACGAAGGTCGCAAAGATTACACGTGCGACAAGTGTGAGAAGAAATTTGGAATGAAACAGCATTTAATCTTCCACCAAAAGTCAGTCCACGACGATCGGAAAGATTACGCGTGTGATGAGTGCGAGAAAAAATTTAGGCTTCAACATAATTTAAAAAAACACCAAACAGTCATTCACGGAGATCGCAGAGTTTATGACCGCGACAAATGCGAGAAAAAATTTGGACAGAAATCAAGTTTTCTCCGCCACCAAAATATGGTACACGAAGGTCGTAAAGATTTTGAATGCGGCGAGTTTGATAAGAAATTTGGACTAAAATCGAACTTGTTTGTGCATCAAAGGACGACACACGAAGATAATTAAGATTTTTCTCACAACAAATGTGAGAAAACATCAATTTCAAACTTTTCGAAAAATATGATGTATTCTACGTAGCGAGTACCAATGTGACGCTCCCCACGAAGAGTAACACGTTTGTGTGTTAATTTAAATGGAAACGTGTGACTCTCCGCGGGAAGCGTCGAGTAGTAAATTCAAGAATTTATTGACTCTTGAATTATTTTGGATTAAGTTCAGAAAATTTTATGTTTTGTATTTTTATGTATAATTGTTTGCTTATACGAATGTCTCAAGCTTATTAGTAATAGCTCTTGACAGAATAGAGTTCATTTCGTCATTGAAATAATGAAAAGTGCTGATTTTCAATTCTTGACAATTGTAAATATAATATAGATATCGAAATATTTTTCTATGGTTGAATAAAAATCATGCCTGTACGATTGTATTTTATTTGAACTTCATGCTATCAACCATCATTTTACCTTTTTTAAGTTTTTTTTCGTTTAGTTGGCTATTGAACTTTTTATAAACGTTATGTAATTGCTAGTCGCTCACCAGATTATCAAATCTTTTTTTTAGTCTCTAATAAATTCACAATCTTATTTCAAAGCTTCGACTTTAATTTTACGAGTTTTCAAAAATCAACTTCCTTAATTGAATGGCAAATAATAGTTCGTGCGGGACGGCAATTATTCTAATATGCCACTGGTTATCTATACGCAACTTTTCTAAAATGGGTCAACTTATTTTAGTCCTGTCATTTTCATAGCAGTTGATTTTCTAAAAGATTTTATACGATTCTTAATACTTTCATGAAAGATAACGATAATGTTAAATACAGCGATACTCAATGAATGAATATTATTTTTTCAATGTTACTTTTCAAGTATTTCAAGTAATGTGTGTTGATAATATTCGCCGTCTCTTACTCGTTACTGCGTGAAACGCCAGGTGGCGACAAGTGAGTGAATTGCAATCACGCAATCAAAATGGATAAGATTGATAGATATAAAGGCACTTGGTTTATTATAATTTATATTTCGTAAGTCCATATTGTTAAGTTAGAAATCTATATAATATCGGCAGCGTGTACGAGGATATAGGCTAAAATTTTCGCTACCAGTGTTACTCGCTCTTTGTTTCTCTCTCTCTTTCCACCCACAAAAGTATATACACACTGAAAAGTAGCACACAGAGAGCATCATCGGCATCTTTGTCGCGTCTTGCGGTGAGAACCTCGCGCATTATTATATGTACACGTCGATCCTTTGTCGCGCGGACTTGTTACACACGCGGATCGTGTACGTAAGTTCGTGTGTGCGCACTATACGATCGCTATAATACATAAGCTAATCGTGCCGACGGGACGCTGCCGTGAGCTACTACTACTGCTCCAATAACTATATTTCGGACTATTGACTTTTAACATTTTTTTTGTCCCTCTACGAGTACGTAGGTATACAAATCGTAAATGCTGCAGTCAATGGGGCTATAAAGTAAGACATCAACTCTAGGATGGCTTCGAAGATTATATCGTGTACGGCTCGCGATGTTAGATCAAAGATTATATTGTATGTTCTAAGACGGACTAACCAATTTTTTTGTCAAGATGTGTATTACTTTGCGGACGAAATTTAAACGATAATGTATTAAATTGAATTAAATAATTTCAATACACATTTAGAGATATATTAAATTTCTCAAATGCATTTCGCATTCGATGAAAAAATCCTGAAATAAAAACGTAATTTCGTCAAACCAATCAGTTCTATCCAACCATAAAGAAAAAGGGAAAAAGACACGAAATCATCGCAGTAACCAATTTAATGATGAGTCATATATGGGCAAACAATCTCTGGCCCATACAATGTCGCTCTTTTTTTGGAGGCGGAGTTCTTCGCGCTGAAATCAATTAATCTTCCGAATCCTTTTCTCCGATAGTCTTCTGCAGTCGATCGGGTCTAGCGCGACCATGAACAACAACGAACGAAAATAGAAAAAAAAACATCGACCTTTCTTCGGCATCGCCACGACAATCTCACGCCGATTAAGGAAAAAGTAACACTTTGCCGCGCGGCGCACACGCCTGACGAATCGCGATCCTCCTCCCCCGTCGCGCGCGTCTCTATACTATATTCGTTAATCGGATTTACAAATATCATCGCGTCTCGGCTATACTATACTCAAAGAAGTCAATGCGAGTAACAACTTCATCCTCACAATTGGGTATGTGTGTACGTATGAGATAAATACAAGACGAGCAAAGCCACGAGAGTCAAGTTCACAGAGAGACGGGATTATGCTAGACGACTTTCACATGCATTGCGGCGCGTCCCGCACGATGCACGAAGGCGCAGGCATGGCATGGGGAATGGTTCATCAGAGGCGGGGCCTAATGTGTGCCGACATAAAAATATCACTTATTGGGGGAGGGGAACTCTGGATCAACCCTCGGTTCCCCCCTTCCCCTTCTCTTCCACCCAACTCGCTTCATTTCCATTTTGTTTGACGAGATTGAATGATATATTATTCCAAAGCTGAGTTGGTGGTAATAATTTTTTTTTACGAGAGAACGTGTTATTTTTTTTATTGAGAATCGAGATTCTTGATTGACGAAGTTGAATAATATATTCCACAGCAAGCAAGAATTGAAAGTTGACATTTAGATTTTGTTTGACGGGGTTGAATAATGTATCGCAATGCCAAATTAATTATACTTATTGCTTACGAGAGAGCATTTTATTTTTTCATCAATATTTAACAAGTACACAAAAAAGTTTGTTTATAGCATTTTTGATTACAAAATAGAGTTTTGTATTAGCTACAATTATAGATACACAATTTTATCAATATTATTTTTGTTAACAGAATGAAAATTTTTAATTATATGCGCCAAGTTTGTTTTGTGTCAACAAAACCGAATTCTATAATCATTAATACTTCTTTTGTACTTTAATTGAAATTTTTTGGTGTGTGAAGGAATGAAGAGAGCTTACAGATACTGTACATTATTTTTTTCAATATAATTCAACGGAATATTAATTTTTATTTCTCATCAACTATATCATTACATTATCTTTTGAAAAAAAAAGTAAACGTTTGCATTAAAAAAAAACTAATAGATTTGAAGTAAAGATAATCAAAATATAATCGAAATATAATCGAAACATAGAAGCATGTTGTTTTCAATTTGAATAATGAGAAAATATTTTAAGAGCATATAACAATTTTAAAAATTAAAACATTTCTGTTGACCTACTAACTTATTGTATTTACTAGAAAATATTTTTCAATTATAAAAATAGTAATCACATTCTTACATACTAATGGTAAGTTAGAAATTTACATTTTCGTTCAATCAATAAGTCATAATAACTATGAATTCTTATTGCAAATTTCATAAAGCTCAAATAATTTATATTAGTTATAAAAATATTTATAATTCACAGTCAAATTATTATTTTGAAAATTTCTAATTATTATTTCAATAATTACTATTCATTTGGCAGTTCTTTTAACCTTGTTTGCTGCATGTGTTGCTGCATAATGTTTGTCAAAGTCTGGTTTTGTTTTGAACTGTGCTTTACATTTCTTGCACACATAAGTAACTGGTCTGCGAGGAGTTGGAGGCTCGTCATCAAGAATTTCTGGATGTTTATGTTTTCTAATATCATCTTCTGATACAAAAGCTTGATCGCACTTAAGGCATTTGAATGGAAATTGTTTACTATTGTTCTCATGAAATTTTCTGTGCTTTTGTAAAGTTTTTTTCAATGAAAACAATGCATGACACAAATCACACGTAAAATGTTCCATAACGTGAGTATACAAATTTTGTAAATTTGGTAGAGTATCATTGCATGTCAAACATAAAGGCATATTTTGCTGTGCATTCTGCTTTTGTAACTTTTCTCCTTTTGGAACTTTGTCAATTTGAATGGTAAGACGAAAGGCATTTTTTGATGATACTTTTCTAGGAGGAGGCTTGGAACCATTCAGCGTAGACTGCAACAAATTAAACAAACCAATTACAGAATTATATAGAAAATTAAAATTAAAATATTTTTAACAATTATGAATAAACTTACATTGCAAGGATAGCTTACTTCCAGCATTGGTCTCTGATTGTCTAGAGCTGCTTTTTTCTGACAGGGACCATCATCATTGGACACGCTATCTAATTTACGCTTTAAAACTGTGTAAATAAATCATTGTCAGGAAAATTTTTATCAATAAAAAGCAAAATTAATTGTATTACCAGGAGGTGCAGGAGCTGAATCAGGCCTCAATTGTTTTTCATCGTCGAAGCAGCTTTGAGAAAAGTGAAGCTCGCACAAAAGGGGAGTTTTGTCAACATCGATGTGGCACAGACTTTCCCATTTCTGTCTCAATCTGAAAAAGTAAACACAACATCGCGCGTTTATATCTAATGAAACATGACATAAACAATTTGGCATATCGCGTAAAAGCGAAAGAAAAAGATGCAATTGTGCAAAAACTCACTCAGGGTCAGTTGGGAATTCGAACAGCCTTGCCTTTTCTTCATTGACAATCGTTTCCTCGTTTGTTTTGCAGTGCCGGGCGGCGCAGCACCGACTGCCGACTGCGTCTGTCATCATACGATGGAGTTCGATTTATCGCACTGCGCAATTAGCGGCGAACGCAGCTTCGGTTTCTCAACTACGCAAACACTCGATACCGTTACTTATCACTTTGTTACTTTAATATTACTTTCATCAAGTAATAAAAACTAAAACAGATAAACCTGAGTCGTGACCGCTGCGTACAGGTTATAAACAAAGCGAGAGCGGAGACGGGCACGGGAGAGACAGAGAATTAGAAACCACCGCATTGGCGTTTACTTGAGTGCACGGCCGACAGATGTTGCTGCGGCTGTACGCGTAGCGCCGAGCGAATTCAAACTTATCGACTTATGATCGACTCGCGGTCCACACACACTACGATGATCTTATAAAGCGGCACGATCTCACTTGCGCGCATCCTTACATCTCCTCTTGACCAGTCGATTGACGCTCCAGGTGAGCAGCTCGCTGGCGAACGCCAAGCCGGCCAGTGCCACGCCGAAGCACCAGATGGTCGCCAGCTTGTTCCACAAAAACTGATCGTCGGATTTTTTACTCGTGATCAAGCTGTACACGTCGTCGTCTTCCTCCTCGTCGCGCCGCCCGTCGACCGTGGGCGGCAACGATCTCCACCAGCGCTGATCGAAGCCCGCCTCGAACACCCACCTCAGTATCCTCCTCACCTCACGGAGGTAGGGCGACGCCTCGGCGAAGAGCAGACCCTTGGGCGCGCTCCACAGGGCCGGCTCGATTAAGCGCATTCGCGCGGTTGTTGTTGAGCCTCGCAGACGACGCAGCTGCATCCAGGCCGCGGATCTGTCCATGAGGCAGCCGACCTTGTTGGCATCGCCGCCGCGGCGTCGATCCAGCAGACGAGCCGCGCACCTCTCGATGTCGCTGACGTTGCGGATCTTGGCCTCGAGCTGCTTCATCGACTCGTCGTCGTCGGACGATCGAAACGTCATGGCGTAATGCACCTCGTCCATCTCCACGACCAAGTCGCTCCTCAGCACGTCCTCGAGGGCTTGGTACGGACCCTCGCGAAACTGATTGATGCTCAGATTGGTCATCATCGAGTAGAGCTCGCAGGAGTAGCGAAACGACACGGCTACCAGGCACAGGTAGAACATGCGATCGCTGGCGCGGGCTCGATTCAGCTGGATCGCGGGTGGCCCACCGCCCAGCAAAACCTGAAGCAGACGATGCGGCCGCCACAGGCTGGGATCGAAGCGCAGCAGCTTCACCGTGGCGTAGGTGAGGAGGACGTGCGCGACCACGTTGAGCAGCACGAAGAGCACGCCGAGCCGCAGCACCACCAGACGCACGGGATAGACCGGCACGAGGAGGCAGTAGTCGTCGAGCCAGACGATGAGGCCGGGTTTGCCGCGTCGGTGCAGGTCCGTTTGGAGGTGGAGGTAGACGTGATTGGCGCTGAGGTCCGTGTCGTCGGAGAAATTTTGAAATTGCCACTGTACCGTGAAATTCATCGAGGCCGACATGAGCTGCACGACGTACTGTGAGGCCGCGATGGGTTCCTGGCCGATTGGATCGAGCCACTGAAGCTCCAGCGTAGCGTCGGGCACGAACAGCACCTTCAACGGGTAGCCATGCATATTTCTCAATTTATTGGGAAAGATGCTCGTGATATTCGGCTCGTAGCAGCTCTCCATCACTCGGTCGACGAACGGATCGTAGGTGAGAAATATCAGACTGTCGCAGGACGACGTCGTTGTATTTTTATTATCCACGACGTGGTGCAGCAGCAGGGAAACGTCCAAGAAACGAAGCGACCAG
Organism: Trichogramma evanescens; assembly: GCA_902732785.1. Classification (NCBI taxonomy): domain Eukaryota; kingdom Metazoa; phylum Arthropoda; class Insecta; order Hymenoptera; family Trichogrammatidae; genus Trichogramma; species Trichogramma evanescens. The sequence continues at coordinate 70,801 of CACVKI010140792.1, read as the reverse complement.
GCGTACCTGAGCACGCGCGACGTCGACTCCCCGGCAATCGGCTCGCGACTCGCTATCACGAACAACGAGTGCGGCCGTGAGCCGCTTGGGCTAGATTTCACCAGGAAGCGCAGAATTTCGTCGAACGTCTCGAATAGATACCGATGATCGCCGACGCCGACGAAGCCGACGAACAGTGTGTCGCCACCGGCATCGAACGTGTAATCATCGAAAGCTCTCGAGTCCAGGATCGTCAGACTCGTCGCCTCCAGCGAGTTGGCGAATCTCGCGACGCCGTCGACGTTCAGGTGAAAGCACGAATTGCCCTCGCGTCGCCGCCGATCCTCCATCGGAAGTACCAAGGCCATCTGCCGATATCCAACGCTGACCTGGCGCAACGCGTCCTCGATCGTCCGGATGATGATCGTTTCCTCGGCTACGCACTTGGACGCGAGGAAAAAGAGGCAGAAAAACAGACGAGCCCGATATTTCGTCATTAGTGTGTGTCGAAGCCGCGTTCGTAGTATATTATATATTTGATTAAAAAAGATATAATGTGGCGAGTAAAAGACGTTACAAACGTTCAAGATCAATTTACTTTATGAGCTCGTCTTGACACACTTCGAATCGCGCGCGAAGTAGATTTCGAATTAGAGTTATCGATCGGCTTCGATCTTATTTTCTTTTCCCTTTTTCCATTAGCCACTATCCTTCTCCGTTCTCTCACAAAATTATTAATCGAAAAATCGCGCTAAATACCATCGCACACCATGTGACCGAATCTACTGACCAATTACAAAGCAACCTCGTGTTTAATTTTAAAAATCTATTAATCATCACTTTTTAAATTCTATAAATAATATATTCAAATACGTCTAATAAAAAAAAATGTAGATTATTAACTTTGTAATACTATCGACGCGACTGCTGTAGTTATTTTACTATCACCTAAAAATTCATGCAATGTATCGGTGTGGATTCAGAGACATATGTGTAAATGTTTTCTTGTCTCTGTGTATCGCATACACATAAATACATCGATGGTAGAGGAAGAAACATCGTCAAGAAGCTACTACAATCACGTACACGTGGTCACCTCACTAATACAGAAGTATAGTGTGTTCAGTTGCTGGCTAAGAACTTGATTCCTAAACAAGTGCCTACAAATTGGCGCATTCGAGGTACATTCAAATTTACAGGTTACATATCGAGACTACTCGAGGCGTATAACCTCAAATATTTTTTCAATGTATATCGTCAAGATTTTCCAGTGAACATACATATTAAATAAAGAAATGGAATGCAACGGGGATATAGTTAGGTAAATAACTATTTTAATGTATGCCATTATATTTTTTAAAGCAATCGCCTCATCAAACTTAATTATTCATTAGGGTGAAGCTAGAGCCAAACAATACCTGGCCAGATGCAGGCGAAAATTTCCATTCGGTGGACGCTTGCGAAGTCAAAAACTTTGAAAACTACCCGATTGACAAATCATCGGTGAGTTAAATGTATTGAGTTATTTTTTGTTTCTTCGTTATAAAAAAAGATATCAACATTTTAATTTCAGGAGAATACGGCGTTACAGGAAAAATTAGATAAACAAATATTTTTAGATTTTGAGTGCAAATATGTGAAACTTGAACGTAAGCCTCTATCGAAAACAATCTGCAAAACAGAGTATCAGAGTTATTCACCAATTGTGAAAGTAGAAGACCCAAATCAGATCAGTATCTTGGACAAAAAGAGTCTAATTATTTTGATAAAAAAAGGTTTCGATTATCATAATAATTGTCAATTTAAAGTAAATTCCCCATTGAAAATCGATAAATTTAAGAAGGTTAAAATATTTGAAAAAAACACACTAAGCAAATTATCATACGAGTGCAAAACGTGTCGAAAAACTTATAAAGGAAAATCAAAATTTAAGAGAAATATCATTACGGCACATGAGAACATTGAATCGTATAAATGTAAAGTTTGTCACAAGTCATTTAGACAAAAAAGTAATTTCACATCTCAAACGAATTCATTCCATTATCGGAGCAAACCCTTCGAATGCGACAATTGTCACAAATCATTTGGACAAAAAAATACCCTTAAAACTCACATAAATTCAGTACATAATCGGAGTAAACCTTTCGAATGTGATATTTGTCAAAAATCTTTTGGATGTAAGGGTAACCTCAATCAACACATAAATAGAGTTCATTATCAGATTAAACCCTTTGAATGTGAGATTTGTCTCAAATCATTTGGACAAAATAGTCATCTCAAAAGGCACACAAATTCAGTTCACGATCGCAGCAAACCTTTCGAGTGTGAGATTTGTCACAAATCATTTGGACAAAAATGTAACCTTAAAACTCACGTAAAAACAGTACATAATCTTATTTAACCTTTTCAATATGATATTTGTCGTAAATCATTTAGCCCCACAAGTGTAAGCTCAAAGCTCACATAAATTCAGTACATAATAGGATCAAATACTTTGAATGTCATATTTGTAAATATGACAATTGTAAATATGTAATCATTACAACAAAAATAGAAACTTAAAAGACATGGATGCAGTTCATGGTCGTAATAAACTGTCTAATGTGAAATTAATTTATATCCTTCACTTTTGCAAAGTATAATAAAATACTTCCAACTATTATTTATTTGTTCATTTATTTTTCAACATTCTAGTCATCATTTTAACCTTTTCCGGAGTGCCTGCTCTCTAATATTAGTATGTTATTGAAAAATCCTGGCCCCGGAACAATAACTCCAAAAAATATGGAACAACTACAATTATCGTCGATAAAAAAGTTCTGAAGTAATGTAAATTCAATTCACTCGTCGATGTTACGTAATCAACGCGTATATAACTTTATCTTAGTTTAGAAAATCGTAACATTTTCACTGATGACGAATTTATACCAAAAACTCGTGGGGTCAACGCGTTAATCGCGAACGACGCCATCGCCTCGTCACTCTATCGCGCAATCGAAATCTCGCGACGAGTTCGCCCAGGAAGCAGACGAGCGACGCGATTATACCCACGTACCAGACGATGAGCAGCTTGCTGCGCAAAAATCGATCGCACTCGTCGAGGTGGCCGATCATCCGCGAGTGTCTTCGGGGCGCCGCCCTCCTCTTGTCGTAAATTATCCACCAGTTCCAGAGTCCCGCCTCCAAGATCCTGCGCATGACGCGGCTCACCTCGACGATGTAGGGCGACGCCTCGGACAGGATGCAGCCTTTGGGCGCCGTCCACAGGTACTCGCGCAGTATCTTCATTCGCGGCGCTGGTCCCGTGTTGCTGTCTGTCCCGTCGTCGTCTGCACCGTGGCCGGACTCCTCGGCGACGAAGGACCTGGCCACCGAGCGGTCCATCAGGCAGGCGACGTTACGATGGCGCAGCAGCCGTTGCGGACAGCTCATCGGATCCTGGACGAACTTGATCTTGGCGCGCAGTTGCTTCAGCGCACCGTCGCAATTGTCGAACGTCATGTTGTAGTGATTGGCGTTCATCTCTACCGTGAGATTCGACCGGGCCAGATCCATCAGCGTGTGATAGGGCCCGTCGTTGGCCTGTCGCAGACTGATCTTCGTCAGGCCCGAGTAGATCTCCAGCGAGTACTGAAACGACACGACGATCAGGCACAGGAAGAACAGCCTCTCGGCGTTTCTTACGGGCTGCCGCGTCGTCGGGCTGCCCAGTATCGCCTGATAGACCCGATGAGCCTCCCAGTGCCTCGCGCTGAATCTCAACAGTTTCGCCGCCACGCGGGCGAAGCTCACGTGACCCAGCACCGTCAACATGATGTCGATGACGCCGGTGCGCAGTCGAGCCATGGCCGGTGGCGCCTCCACCGGCACCAGGGCGCAGTAGTCGTCGTACCACGTGGACACGGCTCGCTCGCCCTGCCTGTCCTTGCTGCGGAAGGCGAAGTGGAGATAGACCTGATTGGCGCCGAGATCGATGCTGCCGTTGATGATGAAGTCGAGGATGGTGGCGTCGCTGTCCAGATCGGCCTGCAGCGGCTGGCTGTAGCTCGAGATGCCGAACGGCACCCACGAGATCCGGAAGTTGAGCTTCTGCGAGAGCACCAAGGCCATGCCGTAGTCCGAGCCGTTTATATCGATGATTTTGCCATTGGCGTCCAGTTCGTAGTTCAGTGATGGATTTCGCCGCACGGCCGACACTTTGAGCGGGTATTGCTTCATGTCTCTCATCTTATCGGGAAAAACGAATGCGTCCGTCGGGCCACGCTGGTAGCGCTGCATCGAGTAATCGTTATCGAAGGGATTGTAGCTATATAGCAGAGTAGTAGTCGAGCCTTCGTCCTCGTACAATTGAGCTATCGTCAGATCCAAAAATTGTTTCCTCCAAGCGTACAGCAGCAACTCGTTGATCCTCTCGCTCGGAATCGGATGCTCGAAAGCCTCGACCAAGATCATCACCAGACAGTACGGCCTCGCTCGCCTCGGCGACAGCTCGACTATAAATCTCAAACTCTTGGAAAATTCGTCGAACAGATCCTCGTGTCTCGAGGACTCACCAAAACTCAGCACCACCACCAGCAGCGACGTCTGTCGAGCATTGATCAGCAGCGGACGTCGGGCACTGTTGAGCAGCGGATCTCGAGGAGCCACGTATCTGTTGTGATCGTCGAAATTCGCCGAACTTATCAGGACGAGCGTGTTGTCGTCGTTGACCCGCGATATCGAGGCGCAGATCGAGTCGATCAGCTTCGACGAAGAGTCGCGATTATTATCGTTCGATAACAGCACGACGACTTGATAAGATTCGAAGGTGTTCAGAGTGTCGACGAGAACGTCTAATTGCGATGAGGATGATTTTTTTATTAAAGTTGCCCAGGATAAGATGTAATAAAACACGAATTTAGGTAAAAACATTTTTTTTTGCTTATGGAAATACTCTGTCTGTTATTGCGAAATTTCTCGAAAGTCGCGAGGAAAATTTTTCCGCACACTGAATATAAAATTTAATCACTTTTAAACGATCATCAACGTAATTGTTCGATCGATCCACGACACTGCACACAGGTCGCACGCATTAGAAAAAATAAACACTCTCTTCATCATAATACATTGACTCAATTATTAACGCGTCGAACGATGAATTCCGCGGCGAAGGCTATCGTCGCCAGAGCGTAACCGACGCCGACTATCAGGGCCAGCTGCTTCCTCAATCCGGCGCTCTCCAGTCGATCCTTCTTGTCGTACCTGATTCTATCCTTGATCCTGGCTGAACGGCTGTAATTGTGCTGCCACAGTCCGATCAGGCCCGCCTCGACGATCCTCACGAACAGCCGGTCGAATTTTTCCACGTAGGGCGAGCCCGGGGCCAACACAAAACCCTTCCACGACTTCCAAAAGCACGGGTGCATCACTCGTATCTTGGCCTGACCGTCGTCCCAGCTGTTCTCCTGCTCCCGTCGGCGCTCGACGTCGTGGCCCATGGTCTCGGGTAGCAGGCACGAGTACAGGCTCGGCTGGGCCAGCTGCCGCTCGACGCACTCGGCGAAGCTGTAGGTCACTCGTTGGGCTCGTTGTTTGAGCAGCCGCACCCACGGATCCTTGCCGACCCTCTCGTGGGCGTCGAAGGTCGTGGCGAAGAACGGCTCGAACACCAGCGGCACCAGGCCCGACTCCCAGAGATCGCGAAAGCTGCGGAACGGCACGCGGCCGTAGTTGCGCAGGCTGCGATTGGTCAGCCGGGCGTAATAGATGGTCGAGTAGCTCATGGCGACGAACAGAATCGAGCCCAGCACCAGACGTTCCCTCAGTACACTGGAGGGGCGGGGAATCGAGAAACCGATGAGCAGTCGGAACACGTTCGAGCCCTGCCAGACGCCGGCGTCGAATCTCAGCAGTTTAGCGAAACGCACCACCACGAGGCTGACTATCAGGGTGAACGCGACGCCGGCGTAAAATTTGCGCGACACCTCGACCTGACTCTTAACGAGATTCGGCACCATGGCGCAGTAGCTGTCCGTCCTGAACAGCATCCCTCGCTCCGTCGTGACGTTCTTGTCCAGCCAGAGATACAGCTGATTGCCCGACACATCGATCAGCCCCAGCTTCATGGCCTGATAGATCGGCAGATCTTCCGGATCGGTCGTGTGCGAGTGCGAGTATCGCTGCGCGCGAGTGGGCAGACTGATCATCGTGACGTTGAGCTCGCGAAACACGGTGGCGAGGAGCCAATAGTCGGGCCCGCTCAGGTAGATGGAGTGACCGGTGGAGTTGCGCTCGACCACTAGGGAGGGCACTTCCGGCACGAAGATCGTGCGCAGCGGGTAGCCGCGCATGTTGTGCAGCTTGTCGGGGAACAGACGCTTCAGCGGTGCTAGCTCCATATCGCAGTCGTTGCGATAATCGATGAGCTTCATCTCGTAGAGATCGGTGAATGGATTGTAGCTGTGGATTCTGATCGGATGATCGAGCGTAAGCGTCGTCTCTATCACCGTGAAATCGAGAAACTTTTTATCCCAGGCGTAGCGCAAAAACTGCTCGATGTACGGCGCATCGTCGTCCACTTCGTCCAAGTCGCTCTTCAGAAATAAGTTGAGCCATCGAGGTCGAATGGTCCTCGGCACCATATCCACGTAAGCGTCGAGCAGCGCCGACATTTCCGAAAAGATCGCGTCCAGCCGATCTTCCTCGCTCGATCGGCCGATCATCGAGCTCAGCAGTACAAAGAGACAACTGTATCTCGGCGAGCCGCGATTCAGCGAGACCCGCAACTCGTCGAGGTGTCGCTGATCCAGCAAAACCGTCGGATAATTGCCGATCAAAAATCGCTCGACCGCATCGACACTGGCATGCGAATTATGAGCGACGATCAAAACGATCCGATACGGCGACAATTCGTCGACGACGCCGCCGATCAATCGTTCCAAGACACTCGAGTTCGAGTAGTCGTCCGGCCGGATAAGTATTTCGCTGCTCGGCGCAATTGTTACGCGGCCGCCGTCGATCGATAACAGCATGACAGCCGTGCAGACGATCATCGTCGGTATTATTATTGTAATCGACATCGCGCTGTAAACTATTGGCACTCGCCGTCCCGCGCACTATAGGATTAATGCGTGGATAAATATACGAGGGTATTAAATGCGGAGAATTATACTTTGAATTAAAAAAGAAACATAATCGAGCCGAGTGCTTCGCTGCGTATGTTCGAGTCGCAGCGCGTGTTGCGTGTGTCTTATCGTATTGGAATTATTAAAAGGCTGAATTTTTCATTTACGCGCGATGTAACAGCAGCAGCGGCAGCAACGGCTGCATCCATAATATTGACACGAGTATATGAGCGATTTTATGAAAAGTCCTCAAAATTCCACGCCGAAATCGCGACGGAGCTTTATGCCGCTTGACGTTTACAAATTGTCCATTGATAGCTATAATTAAGTTCCAGAGATGAAGTTACTTATACTTATCCCATGTTTGACAATGCCGAAATCATACAAAACTTTCCTTTTTTGGGGATTGTGATCGAATTAAACAATTTTTCACTTGAAAATCATTCTCTTTATGGAATAATAGGAAGAATAAAAAAGTTTTCAATGTGCTTAAAAGTTACTCAGAATTTTAAGAACTACCGTGAGAACTTGGGATTTGGGCCAGATGTCGAAGAATTTCAATTATTTTAAAAAAATGTACACAAAATGTATTATTAAATAGAATATTTTATTTTCGAAAGATGAAATCGATAATAATATTTTTACCAAACTAAAAAATGTATCTGTAGAAAGTTTTTAATCGATATGATTATCTTGTTATATCAATTTATTGTGCCTGCATATCTTAGGATGAATTTTATTTTTCAAAATGTTTTATAAAATTATGACAAATATTTATGTGTGCCTTGATGTAATCCTTGCGGCAATATGATTTGTATCAAATATCACACTCGAAAGGTTTTTGCGAATATGGACTGTATTTGTGTGAAAATTTAGGTGACATTTTTGTCCAAATGATTTGTGACAAATCTTACACTCGAAGGGTTTGCTACGATAATGTACTGTTATAATGTGCCTTTTAAGTTTAGTCTGGTATCCATATGATTTGTGGCAAACCTCACATTCAAAGGGTTTGATTAGATTGTGTACTACATTAATGTGCGTTTTCAGCACATTCTGGTATCCGTATGACTTATGACAAATCTTGCATTCGAAAGGTTTGATGTGATCATGTACTGTCATAATATGACTTATAAGTTTACTCTGGTATCCAAATGATTTGTGGCAAATATCACACTCAAAGGGTTTGATTAGATTGTGTACTACATTAATGTGCGATTTAAGGGAACCTTTTTGTCCAAATGATTTGTAACAAATGTCACATTCGAAAGGTTTGTTTCGATTATGCACCGTATCGATGTGAGTTTTGAGGTTCTGTTTTACACCAAATGATTTTTGACAAATATCACATTCGAAGGGTTTTATCTGACTGTGTACTATAATTATGTGCTTTTCAAGGTTACTTTTTGCCCCAAATGATTTGTGACAAATCTCACATTCAAAGGGTTTTCTGCGTTCATGTACTACATATATGTGAGTTTTTAAAATATCCTTGCGATCAAATGATTTGTGACAAATCTCACATTCAAAGGGTTTGCTACGATTATGTACTGCGTTTATATGACCTTTTAATGTATGCTGGTATCCAAATGATTTGTGACAAATATCACATTCAAAGGGTTTTTCTCGATAGTGCACTATATTTATGTGCCGCTTGAGTTTACTCTTTTCTACAAATGACTTATGACATATCTCACATTCGAAGGGTCTCCTACGATTATTTACTTCGTTTTTGTGAGACTTGAGATTACTCTTCTGTGAAAATGATTTACGGCTATTCTCACATTCAAAGAGTTCGATCAGATTATGTACTGTATTTATGTGATATTTTAAAGTATCCTTGTGGCCAAATGATTTATGACAAAGCTCACATTCAAAGAGTTTGCTTCGATTGTGTACTGAATTTATGTGTTTATTGAAGTTATTTTTGCTTGAAAATGATTTGCAACATAGTCCACATTCTAAGCAATCACTGTGATTGTGTACCGCTTTAATATGAATTTTCAGGTTACTTTTTTTGGAAAATGATTCATTACAGATTCCACATTCGCATATTTTAATTACTTGAAGTATAGTATCCGTATGCTTCGTTAAAATTGATCTTACTGAACGAGTTTGTCGACCAATTCTTGATTTGCACGATGATATTTTTCCAACATTTATTTCAAAACTTTTTAGATTTTCATATTCAGCAAGTTTTGAATGAGAGTTCGCATCAAATTGACTATTATTATAATAGTTAAATCCTTTTTTAATCAAAATTATTAGACTTTTTTCTTTTTGTGCTTGAGGTTGACAACTCGCGTACTCAGTTTTGCAGATGGTATTTGAAAATAACTGCAGTTCAGTTTTAAAATCTTTGCACTCACAATCGATCAATATATTTTCATCTGAGTTTTCCTGTAACGCATCCTCATTCTCATGTTTTACCTATAACAAAATTTTGAGGGCTAGTTTGTAACGATAAATCAATTGAACACAATTCAAATCACTGAACTCACCGATAATTCCTGAAACGGAAATGTTTCAAAGTTTTCGACTTCGCAAGAATCATAACCTATGCCTGCATTCGACCAAGTATCGCTTGGCTCTTCCTTCACTCTAAAGAACAATTTAATTTCGTAAGGAATGGATTGAAAAAAGATCATGCTAGTGTAGTACATAAAATTTATATACCTAACTACGTCACTCTTGATTTCCATTACTTCCTTGAATCACTGTGTGTTCAATATAATTCAGTTACTATACCTTGTGTAGCCAACACTGTACCTCGATTTCACCTACGCACTTTTACGAATATAATTTGTAAACGCTCGCTCACCGAAGAACTGGACTTCGCACTAGTGAGTGAACGCATCGGTCGTGTTTATTGGCGAGGTTAGTTTCGCGACTGTTAGCTCCATGGCGAAACTTTCCCCCCTCTCTACCGTTGTATGTAGCTGCATGTATGTCGCTTTGTTTTCTGCGATGTACAGTAGATTTCGGGAAAAATACTTTCAAGAGATACTGAGGTTACGCTTTACTTTTAGTATTTTCACGGGCAATTCTACAAATCACGAGGCTAAAAATTTTGAGACTGAAATCGTGATTAAAGGTCCTGGAAACATGAGAAATGCGTAAATTAAGGAAATTTTGATTGTTATACATATTCTACAGATCTAGTTGGAGGATTTCAAGTCAATTTCATTCCTTCAAACTCTATATTGGATGTCCCAACTTGTATGTTCTCAATCCAAAAAAGAAACACGGAATAAGTAGTCATATAACAAATGCAGCCAAGCGACAATAATTCAAATTCCGACCTTAGCCTCGAATTTCAAGGGTTTTTCAAAGAATCGATCATATACGCCTCGCAATTGCTGATGCAATTAAACTCATTATAGTCGCGCGAATTTTCTCTCTCTCTCTCTCTTTCTCTCCGATACGCACATGTCTGTATTAAATACGCATTCGCGTGAATTGTATGCGCCCAATTGACACAAATAGATAAGGGGCCGCCGTGGCGCGCGCTCGCTCGATTCACCTTAAAGATTATCGCGCGCGCGACGCGTACTCGTCTAATTTGTCATATGCACGCGAATCGCGTCGCATTTTTCCATATTATTGTATCGTATGTACAGCGGCAAAAGATATATATGTACGCAATTTGTCGCAGCAAATAACCGATTCCGAAGGATTATATGCATGGCTTTCGCGCTGCTACCGTCGACGCCGCCACCGATCGAGCGTCTCAATCATTTTCAATCAAAAGTATTAAAAGGGAGCTTATGAGGCTCTGCGCCGCCTTTGCCGGGAAGATTGAAGACAATTAATGCTCTCGGCTGCGAATTGAGAAGTGCCGCGCGTGCGACATGGAAATGTATGTAAAGCAATTCTCTCTTGTATTAAATGTAGCCCGCGCGGTATTATTCATGTATATTTCATCATTCCCAGATTCCAAGGTTGCAGCGAGTCGGAGAGCTGTTTAAGATTTATTTACGATAAATTATCGCAATCATCTTCGGGAAGGTCGAGTGCGCGCGTAAATTTACACGAATCGAATGAAAAAAATCATGGGTATATGAGCGATTCTCTAAGAAATCCTTAAATTTCGAGGCCAAAATCGCGATTGTAATTTTTGTCGCTTGACTGTGCGTGTAATGGGTGGATAATTGGTCATTTAGTTCACGAAACCATAGTACAATCAAAATTTTGATGGGTACTTTTTTTTAAATAGTAAGTTAATGTATATCTTCAAGGTGCATAATTGTATTAAATTTGCGTGTGATATTTGCAGAAAGTCATTTACTCAGAAAGGTTATCTCAAAATTCACATCGATTCGATGCACAATGGGATTAACCAATCATGCGATATTTGCGGAAAATCATTTCCATATAAAAATTATGTTAAAAAACACATTGATTCCATGCACAATGGTGTCAGTCACGCATGTGATATTTGTGGCAAGTCATTTACCCAAAAAGGTTGTCTCAAAACCCCCATCAATGCGGTGCACAATGGGATTACCCACTCATGTGATATTTGCGGAAAGAAATTCTCAATGAAGAGTCATCTCAAAGCCCATACCGATGTGAAGCACAATGGTGTCAAACATTCATGTGATATTTGCGGCAAGAAATTTACTCGGAAAGGTAGTCTCCAAATCCACATCAAATCGATGCACAATGGTGTCAAACATGCATGTGACATATGTGGCAAGAAATTTTCACGAAAAGATCATCTCAAAATCCACATCGATTCCGTGCATAATATGGTCAAATATGCATGTGATATGTGCCCGAAGACATATTCTCAAAAGAGTAACATCAAAATCCACATCAATAAGGTGCATAATGGTATCAAATATGCGTGTAATATTTGCAGAAAGTCATTTACTCAGAAAAGTAGTCTCAAATTGCACTTTCAATCAGTGCATAATGGTATCAAGCATACGTGTGACATTTGCGGAAAATCATTTCCATATGAAAATTATGTTAATAAACACATTGATTCCATGCACAATGGTGTCAGTCACGCATGTGATATTTGTGGAAAGACATTTACCCAAAAAGGTTATCTCAAAACCCACATCAATGTGGTGCATAATGGTATTAGGTACCCATGTAATAAATGTAGACAATTATTTGTACAGAAAAATAAATTAAAAATACATATCTATTCAGTGCACAGTGGTGCATGATGTGCATGAGATATTTGAGGTAGGAACTTCTCAAGCAAGGATTATCTCAAAGTCCACGTTAATTCAAATCATAATGGTGTCACACACGCATAAAGACATCTTCAGCGAAGAGTAATCCCAAAAACACATAGGTGGTATAATCCCACATGCACGCGAGAAAAAATTGAACAGACAGGACTATCTGAAATTTCACATTGATACACCCATTGATTTCATCATAAGATCCTCAAATATTTTTTCATTATGTAAAAACAATGTTCAAGATTAGAAAAAACCAATAAATTTTTCGAGGAAAATGTAGCACTTTATTAATTGTAAGAAAATAAAACCCTTGAAGTTGATATATAAGAATATTTTTTTTATGCATTTAATATCCCAAAGCCAAAAAGAGAGTTTGGTATAAAAATTCCAATCACAATTTTAAATCTTTTTTCTACAGAATCGCTCATATAATCCTGTACTTTTTACAATCGAAATAATAATCGCGCGAAATGTAAAAAACGAGGACGCATAAATATTATCAAAAATGTCGAGTCATACTCGGCTCGAGCTGTAAACGCGTACATAACTATTATAATTGAGCTTAAAACGCCGGCTTCGGTCGCTGACATTTTTACGACTGTATCAATCCTCTCTCTCTTTAACATTTTTTGTCGACGCTCTCGTGTATATAATTTTTAAATAGTAAGCCATCGACTCCGCGCAGTCGAAAGTCTGCAGACTCTATATAGCGAATAGCGTGTGCTGCACGTGGTTCGGCGACGACGCTGCCCTACTCTCCATTATTATATATGTATTCGCGTTGAACTTGCTGCGCTAAGTTGAAACATGATACACGCACGCGTATTATATAGATTATAAATTTCTGGCGCATACAGTAGCAGCTGCCTGTGAGAAAGACGCGCTGCACTCATTATAAAACTGCACTCGCGCGAGCGCGCAAGTGTCTATATACACGCCCGACTCTCTGTGTCTGTGCTCCAAAGTGTGCGCGTGTAGATGTATGTATTAAAAGAGCTGCGATATCTTTAACTCGGGGCACAACAGTCCGACGAGCCGCAATTGTGTTGACCGGCTCGGGCGCGTGAGAGAAAAGCAGCTCGTGGCCCGTCGAGTTGAAAGAAAAGTTGAAATAATCTCGCCTAGCTATCTTCAGTTGTGTTGTGTGTGTATAAACTCGACCCCACGGCGAGTCAAGGCTTTTCCATAATTAATACAAGTGTATGTGTGCGATTGTATATGTGTTGGTTCACGGGGAACTCGGCAGCTAAAAGTGCCAACAGCAGCAGCAACGTTGTGTAATAAATACGCTCGACCAGTGTCAGAGGCCACTCTGGTCTACTCTATACGAAAGAAAAGCGAACGAGACGCGTTACAATCGTATATATTTATACACGTTATACGGACGAGCGTACGCGTGTACACTATAAACACACGTCGTCGTAAATAAATACGCAAGCCGTGTACGTTCTAAACTGTCGCGAGCGCGCGCTACTGCCCCGTTAGCGCCTACAAAAATTTGACTCGTGTGTTGTACTGCCTGTTAATTCGTGTGAGTAACTTTTTTTTCCTGCGGTGAATCAAAAGCTCTCTCGCGACGAGAGATTACGATAAGGTGCAACGAAACGCACGTGATCGCGGAGTTGTACGCGGAGACCAGACGGTGTCATAGTGTTGCAGCGTGAGGCCAGTGGACTCGCCAAACAAAAAGTGAGCTACATTGCGAGGCAATGTACTTTACCGAATTACCTTTCGCACTAGACCGTTGACCTTCTCCGGAAGAAAACAAAATACCCAATCGTAAGTTCTTTATACTTTGATTTTTCTCGCTACTCGTTATCGTCGCGATCGTTTATTATTTTTCTCTTCTACTTTTCGCGCGATGTGCGATAGATTACGATCGGCGCGCGCGAGACACGATAATGCTGCAACAAACCCATTGCCACAGTCGCGCGTGCATCGTATGTGTACCGGTCGCGCTTATCGAGGCGCGCGCGTGTGTATATTATTACGACTATACGATGCAACTGCGTGCAACGTTGAGCGAGAGAAAAAAAAATCAATCGACGATTATTATTATCCAACGTATGAATTAATGTAGCGTATGAGTGTGTTGCAGCGACGATAAAGGAACATTAAGAAATTAAAACGTCATGGATGACAAGATACACAAGGGAGTGATCAATCCCCGGCTCAAAGCGAATCCGATCAGTAAGCTGTTTTTCGGGTGAGTATCTTCCAGCATGATTATATGTGTTAGTTTTTGTAGATACTGAAATGATGTAACATTGTCACTTTGATAGCTATTCTCTGATTACGAAGATGTTTTCGCTTTGCTCGTTATGATATAGAATCAATTTAAGTATTGTTTATATTTTCTAAGAAAATTCGACACGCGCGTACGAGATGCGAAACTCTGATTTTAAATTTTTGCGGGAAGCCTATCTATATCGGTAAAATTGCATGCGCGACTCTAAAAAAGAGTTGAACGCGATACAGATGCACGTCCTCGTTATGGTATACTTTATATGCGAGCATTTTCATAAATACATAATAAAACCGCGAGTTGACGTTATAAGCGTCTCGTGCGCTAGAATGAAAAATGACTCGCGCGACAATGATTCTCCACCACCACGACATGTATAGCGACGCGAGAGAGAAAAGAGCAAAGAAAAAAAACAATAATAAAATGCGCGTGTGCCGAGCTTGCGCGAGTGGAATGTGACCGAGTTGGATCATTTGTCAGGCACATTTGAAAAATTGCTCGCTGATAATTTTTTTTCCTTCCTTTCTTTTTTAATTGAAGTAAAAGCCTCACGACTATAGATTTCCTTCGCGCTGACCTACTTTTCAATCTAAAAATATTGTTAAACTTGTATTTTAACAGCTGGTTGATACCGATATTCTGGGTGGGGAGAAAAAAGGACTTGGAACCGGAGGATCTGCACGCAGTTTTACCATGGGACAAGAGCGACCTCGCTGGTGCCGATTTACAGAGGTCCGTGTTGTAACTGGTTTTTTCCAAAATCGTTAATGATCGTTTGAATTTTTGTATTCTTTCCAGACAGTGGGAAATCGAAGTTCAAGAATCGGCAAAGAGAAACACGAAACCGAGCTTGCACAAAGCCATACGTAGAACGTATTTCAAGGAATTCATGTACAATGGACTGTACGCGGCGATACTGACCATAATGGTCAAGTGAGTATACACAATACGCATCGATTCAGTCTAGTCTCGAATAAAAAATAACAAAACTTTCTTTTTGTTCTGTTGCATCCAGAATGCTGCAGCCGATCGCCCTGGGCTTCTTAATCAGGCATTTCTCCACCACCACCGAACGCGACAATCCCGACTCGATCGTCAAGGCCTACTACTTCGCAACCGGAGTGATAGCCATGACCCTGTGCGAGTCCATCATATTCTGCCACGTCACGTGGAGGCTGCGCGAGCTCGGCTACAAGCTGCGAGTCGCCAGCTCGGCGATGATCTACAAGAAGGTGCTCAAGCTGTCGTCGGAGTCGGCGAGCCAAGCGGGCGGCGGCACCGTCATCAATCTCCTCACCAACGACGTCGTGCGATTCGAGCAGATGTTCGTCTTTCTCCATTACTTCTGGCTGATGCCGCTCCAGGGCCTGACCGTCTGCTACTACCTGTGGACGGAGATCGGTACACCTGCCCTGCCCGGAGTGCTGTTCATGGTCTTTCAAACGGTGCCGTTTCAAGGTAAAATAGAAATTACTTTTAAAAATAAAGTACTTTTACAAAATTTTAGGGCACAATCCTTTTTATTTTTTGTATGAGAGACTTTTACAAAGAACAAGCAATAGCAGACATTTTGAATTACAAATCAACGATAGACTCATATCTACTTTATGTAATTTAATTGAAAGTTCAAAAATTCTAGAATAGTTTGTTTTTTGTGACAGTTTCTCATTCAAGCAATAAACAGTGTTGTAAAATCCGATAATTACTTCACCGAGGAGGAAATTTTATTTAATGAAAATTATGAGTTTAGTTGAAAATATATCATTGCGATAATAGTTCAAGTCAATTTGATGGTTACATTTTAAAGTTAAAATTATTTAAAAAAATTAAAAATTCAATAGTTAAATATTAACAATTGAATTGACTTGAGCCATTATCGAAACGATATACTTGTTTTATTCATCTGCATCTATAAAGATCCACTGTAAATGAAGGTCGTGTCATCTATTCAATAAAATTTACCCTTTCAGTGTTTGTACTGACGTTTCTCTCAAATTCATTCATTAATTTTTTTTCTCAGTTTACTGGGGCAAAAAGATCCACAGCCTGCGCAAGATCATCACGGAGCGCGTGGATCTGCGCGTGCTCCACATGAACGAGATCATCAGCGGCATACGCGTCATCAAGATGTACACCTGGGAGAAGGTCTTCAGCAAGATGGTCTCGGAGGCGCGTCGACGCGAGCTCAAAGTAATCGCGTTCACGAACTACATGAAGGGCGCCACCTGGGCCTCGTTCTCTTACGCCCAGCGCTCGGCCCTGTGCGTGACGATCATCTGCTACGTGTTCATGTCCGGCCGGACCATCAGGGCTGACATGGTGTTCTCGATCGCCCAGTACTTCAGCACCCTGACCCTGACGATGGCCGGACTGTTTCCGCGCGGCCTCAATTACTACGCCGAGGCCGTCGTGACGATCAAGCGCGTGCAGACGTTTCTGCTGATGGAGGAGAGCGGCTCGAAGCGGGCGGTGCCCTGCCGCGACGAGGACAACGCCCTCGAGCTGGACAAGGTGAGCGCCACGTGGTCCAACAAGAGCCAGACGGACAAGGAGATCAAGCAGATGGTCGTGGAGTTGGACTTGGAAGTGCCAAAGGGAAAATTGATCGGAGTCGTCGGTAACGTGGGAACGGGAAAGGTAAGGTTTTTCCATTTTTTCTCGTTCAATTTTTCAAGGGGTTGTTTATTTTCCAGAGCACATTATTGAAAATAATTCTGAACGAGCTCAAGCCCAGCAGCGGCGAGGTCCGCCTCGGTGGCACCGTGTCGTACGCCGCCCAAGAGCCCTGGCTGTTCAACGACACGGTGCTCAACAACATCCTCTTCGGCGAGCCCTGGGACGAGAAGCGGTACGACCAGGTGGTGCACGCCTGCTGCCTCGAGGAGGACTTCGCGCAGCTGCCCCACGGCGATCGCACCCTCGTGGGCGAGAAGGGCTCGGGCCTGTCGGGCGGCCAGTGCGCCCGCGTGAATCTGGCCCGGGCCGTGTATCGCGAGGCCGACATCTATCTGCTGGACGACCCGCTGGCGGCGGTGGACCCGGCGGTGGCGAGGTCGCTCTTCGACTGCTGCGTGCTGCAGCATCTGCGCGACAAGACGCGACTGCTGGTGACGCATCAGACGCAATTGTTGCGCGACGTCGATCGCATTCTGCAATTCGAGGCGGGCCGCGTGGTGTTCGACGGCGCGCCCGACGACTCAGCCCTGGAGATGGCCGAGCAGATTTCCGACCAGAGACGCGACTCGGTCGGCGACAGCACCAAAGACTCGATCGACATGCGCATGAGGAAGATATCGATGAGCGAGGTAAAGAACGACGACGGAAAGAGCGTGGACGACGACGACGACGACGACGAGCTGAACATCGAGGAACCCACCAAGCAGCAGTCGGTGGAGACGACGGAAGTGGGAGGCGATGGCGAAGGCGGCGAGGAGGCCGAGCCCCAAGAGACGCAGGAATTCGTGGCCAAGGGATCGGTGTCGAACTCGCTGTACTGGAAGTACTTCAAGGCCAACGGCTCGATTTGCATGCTGATCTGCCTGGCGCTCATGTACGTCGTGGCCCAGTTGTTCAGCAGCGGCGCTGACTATTGGGTCGCCTACTGGTGAGTCAGATTGATTAAATTTTCTTGATTTGAAAAAAAATTACTCCCAAATTTTGTGCAGCAAAAAAATTAACACCAAAGATTAATACGACTTGACTTTATGCAGCGATTAATTTAGTAAAATAATAATCTTCGCGGACAGCATCTGAGAAACAATAATCCTCTTTGGCATAATATAGTGGTGATAGTGTTCACTCATAATAATATTTTTTACTCTAGGGTAAAACACGAAGCCGAAGTCGAAAAGTATTACAACCTGACGCGCGCCGTCGATGCCACTCGACTCAACGCCAGCAGCACCGCCGAGCAACTGCAGATCGCTCGCGACATTCTCCCGCCCACGAAACCCGTATCCTCCAGCTGGCATCTCTATCTCTACACGATCCTCGTGGTGGGCAGCGTCTCGCTCACCATCGGCCGCAACATGCTGCTGTTTCGCATCTGCAAGAGCTCGTCGTACCGCATCCACGAGATGATGCTGGGCTGCCTGATGCGCGCCCCCATCAGCTTCTTCGATCGCAACCCGTCGGGCCGCATCATCAATCGTTTCTCCAAGGATTTGAGCGCCGTCGACGAGACGCTTACGCAGGCGATGATGGAGAGCTTCCAGGTGCTCTCGATCCTGATCGGCGTCGCCGTGCAAGTGCTCGTCATCAACTGGACCCTCGTCTTCCCCATGACGGTGATGATCTGCATACATCTGTATCTGCGCTTCGTCTACCTGGCGACGGCGCGCAGCGTCAAGCGGCTCGAGGGCAACGCCAAGAGTCCGGTGTTCTCGCACGCCAACTCGACCCTCCGTGGTCTGCTGACCATAAGGGCCTGCCAAGCCGAGAGGATGGTGACGAAGCAGTTCGACGACCATCAGGACTACCACACGGCGGCTTTTTCGCTGGTGCTGTCGACCATGTCGGCCTTTGGCTTCTGGATCGATCTCGTCTCGGTGGCCTTCGTCGCCGTGGTCACCTACAGCTTCGTCATTCTCAACGACTCGGACGGCGGCAAGGTGGGCCTGGCCATCACCCAAGTACTGGCCATCACCGGTGTGCTGCAGCACGGCATGAAGATGGCCGCGGAAATGGTCTCGCAGATGATCAGCGTCGAGCGTCTGTTTCAATTCACCAAGCTCGACGAGGAGGGACCGTACGAGACCCCGGACAACAGCCTCGTGCCCAAGGACTGGCCCAGTCGGGGCGAGGTGCGCTTCGAGGGCCTCTACCTGACCTATCAGGGCTCCCAGGAGCCCGTCCTCAAGGATCTCAACATCGTGATCGAGTCGGGCATGAAGGTGGGCATCGTCGGGCGCACGGGCGCCGGCAAGTCGTCCCTCATCGCGGCCCTCTTCCGTTTGACCGCCACCAAGGGCAACCTCTACATCGACGGCGTCGACACGGCGAGCATAGGGTTGCGCGCGTTGCGACGCAAACTCTCAATAATACCGCAGCAGCCGATGCTGTACACGGCCTCCTTGCGTGACAATCTCGACCCCGAGCACAAGTTCCAGGACACCGAGCTGTGGTCGGCTTTAAGAGACGTCGAGTTGAACAAGTCGTTCACATCGCTGGACCAGCAGATCGAGCAGAGCGGCAACAATCTCAGCGCCGGCGAGAAGCAGCTGCTCTGCTTGGCCAGGGCCATCGTGGAGAAGAACAAGATACTGGTGCTGGACGAGGCCACGGCCAATGTCGATCCCGAGACCGACAAGATGATACAGAGGGCCATCCGCAGTAACGTAAGAATGATTCATGTTACATTTTTGTTGTAACACTGACACAATTTTATCTCTCTTTTTTTCATTTTTGCAGTTTAAAGATAATACAGTATTAACGATCGCGCACCGGCTGAACACGATCATGGACAGCGACCGAGTCCTCGTGATGGTGTTCGGCCAAGCCGTGGAGTTCGGCCATCCGTACCTGCTGCTGACCGAGATGGAGAACGGATTCTTCTCGGACATGGTGAGAGAGACCGGCGACGAAATGGCCCGCAAATTGCGACGAGTGGCGGAAAAGGTGTGTATATGCGCAACAACGTCGATACGGAAAATCTTTGGACCCGAAACGTTTTTCTAAACATGTTTTTTCGCTTTTGCTTACGCAGGCTTACAAGGGAGAGCCGTTGGAAGGCGAAGAGATCGACGCTGACAAGGATAAGGACGTGTGAATTTTCTTCAATTTGAATTGACTTCTCAGCAAGAAGAATCGTTAAAACAATCGAGCTTTTTAATAACCACAAGTTTAATCATCTCATTTTAAAAGGAAAGAATGACATAATTTTTACACGTGCGATTGTAAATATATGTAAATAACTATATTATATAAAAAAATCGTTCGCGATATATTTTTTAAACGGATTTAAATTAAAAAGATAATAATTTATACATCATCCTAGTGTATATTCTTCTTTGCCGCCAGGGGGTACAAATATCGCGTAATTCGATACCAGGCGCGAAACAAATCTACTTTCTCGACTGAAAGTAAGGAAGTAAACATCTGTTGCTGAATTTTTATCATCATTTTTCAAAGACAAGCGTAAAAATGTTGTCCTTTCTTCGCCGAGATATTATAACGGCGATAAGTACAATAAACTCAATTGTGTACGCCAAATACATGTCGAGCTTTACATATTTGTAGCTGCCACACACAACATATGTTTCATTGGCATATGAAGCTCCGAAGTGCATTACGCCCGCCTCGGACAGCAAATATTTATTTAGCACAAATTAATGGATATCACATAGTCGAAGCAGCAGCAGTAGCAAAATTCGAGCATACGGATGTATTTATTGGCTTGTAACAAATTTTTGTAGACCCCCTCTCTCAGTTTTTAAGTGCTGCAAGTTTATAAGTCAACGTATTATACACATGGCGCGAAGCGTTTTTGCCGTGACTCTGTGATTCGCATTCATATGTAAGCTCTATGATAGGCTCGAAAAATTGTTTTTTAATTGAGCACCGCATTGGAAAATTTGGTTGACATATTTTTAAACTATAGATTAAATTCCTTACAGATTACTACACATGTATTAGGGTTATTCTCGGACTCTTGGCTGGGATCCTTTTTTTGCAGAATCTAGGTTCCTTGTTCTTTCTGCAAGTTTCATAGTACTTTGGCATTTAGAATAACGAATTGAACAATGATATTTTCGAGTAGGTGACCTAGCCAATTGAGTTGGTAACCTGATTATAAGATCTAGGGAAAAAACCTAGGACAAGAACCTCGAGTTCCTCTGAATAATGTATTTTTATACGATTACTTGTTCTTAGTGTACTGAAAATGCATAAATGAAAAATTCACATTCACAATTTGTTATTTCTTTTTTCCAATTCCAAGATGAACCAAATTGAGATCGGCCATTCGTACGCGAAGCTCTGAGATGCTCAGGTCTATAACCGCGGGATTCGGAGGGGTAAGCAAAGATACGAAGGGATATCAGCAAAAAGTGTCAACAGTTTATAAGCGTGTTTCGATTGGTCGATATAGCTCGGCGCGCGCAGTCGTCGCGCACCACGGAATTTTCACAAATCTCCGATTTCAAATATACACAGAGTCGATCGGTAGAGCTCCGCTCGAAATTGTCATTTCGGTGCTCGTGGTGATCGGATCGGTGTGTCTCAGTGTGTGTGTCGCGCGCGCGGTGTTCCGGCACCTTAAACGAAAAAAAAAAAAAAAAATTGTTCGTCGTCTCGGGGGGGCTTCGTTTTTTTTAACCACGTCGACGATTGAAAAATTCAAAATGTTCGATATAGACGAGTATCAAAATGAGTATCTGCGTCAAAACCACGCTTTGACGCGCATAGTAGAAATAGACGCCAGACTGAGGGAATTCGTTGAATTGTACAAGACGTATTTGCGCGCCGGTGACGCATTGAAGGTCGCGGTTCTCGAGCAGTTGACCGCCAGCAGAGAGCTGTTCCCGCACATCGAGGACAAAACGTTTCTGCTGAAATTCGCTCTCGACGAGTACCACGAGAGAATCGTGGATCGGCTCGAGAGCGGACAATCGCCGAACCACCATGGCGGCTTCAGCGTGCACACGACTCCCGTCCAGGATGGCAAGGTCGCGCTGCATTATCTGGCCGACAGATACGAGGCGACGCAGTCGTTCGACGTGAAGCGGGACTGCTACAACCTCATGCTGTTCTTATTGAACGACAAGCACCAACTTCAATTGTCGCACGTGAACGCCTACTGCACGCAGAGGCGCTTGAGGATCTTCATGGACCGGCACGGCTACAACTATCTGCACGGCTGCTGCCTGGTGGGCCAGGCGGTGACGCTGAAGCGGCTACTGTGCCGCAACTCGGTGGACGCCAATCTCATGATCGGCTATCCGCGCAGCCCGCTGCACGTGGCCGCCCAGTACAGGCACGAGGCCTGCGTCGAGGTGCTGCTGGCCTGCCGCGTCGATCCGAATCACCAGGATCGCGAGGACTCGACGGCCCTGCACGCGCTTTCGTGGCCCGGTCCGATGCGCTGCCGATGCCGCTCCGCCGAGCTGGGCTACTGCGACTGCCGAAGACAGGTCGATCGGATCGTCCAGATGCTCCTCGCCAAAGGGGCGAGCCTCGAGATAAGAAACAGACACGGAGACACGCCTCTGAGGGCGGCGGTCTCGCGCCTCGACGTCGAGGTCACGAGGGCCTTGCTCAATCACGGCGCGACTCCGCTGAGTTTGAGCCTGGGCGACAGGAGTTTACCGTTCGACGCGCGATTCACCCAGCTCGAGACGAGGTCGTACGCGCTCACCTTCAGCATCGTCCAGTTGGTAAAGTTGTTGGAGTCGAGGAACTTCAAGATGGACCTTCACTCTAAATTGAGGATGGTCAAATGTTGGATAAGAGTCCAAGGAAACAAGGTCGATCATCTGATCCCCGAAGATACCGGTACGTTATTCAAGTTATTCGATATAGAGTACTTTTTTATTAACTTATTTTTCTTTCGTTTAGGCGACGCTGAACGAGATCGATGTATCTTGGTGGAGATCAAGAAAAAAATAAAACTTTACGAGGAATTCGCCTGTTGTCAAGAAGCTATGCGTTACTTGCAACAACGATGCGAGACTTTAGGAGCAAGACTGTCACGATGCGATCCTCCCTGCGCGCCCGTTAGCGACGACGAGCTCGTTATCGACACTTGGAGGACAAACGTTCAACAATTGAACGAAACAATCGCCGTATGGGAAAAAAAAGTCTCGCTCGCTGCACTCCGCTTAATGAGCGACGAGGAGAGATCCTTGCTGTTGGAAAAGATAAACGATCACTATGCCAAGATCGACAGACCGCTGGCCGATTTAACCGGCGATCCTCCCTGCGCGCCCGTTGGCGACGACGAGCTCATTGTCGAACCTTGGTGGGCAAACGTTGAACAAATAAACAAAATAGTCGTCATAGAGGAAAACGTCACGCTCGCTGGATTCTGCGAAATGAGCCACGAGGAGAGCTCCTTGCTGGTGAAAAAGATAAGCGATCCCTATGCAACGATCGGCAGACCGACGGCCGATTTAACCTGCGAAACTGGCTGCGTGAACAGCATCGTGAAGAGACAGGTCGCGAGCATCTTGATGAGAAAGGTGTTGAATTTGGACCGTCTCGGAGGCGACCTCTTCATGACCCCGCTTTACAGCTTGAATATGACGCACAAAGATTGTATCAAAGTGGCCGAGCACCTGAGCAACGAGCTGCTGTTGCGCTTGTTCGAGCAGACGGACGTGGATGTCCTGGAAAATTTTAAGTGGAACATCGTGGAGAAGGCAATTGAAAATGATCCGCAGGTCGAATGTCAACTGGTGACAAACCGGTCTTTTTTTACAGATGAAAATAATGTCTTCGAGTGTCTCAAGAACCACTACAGGGCCATGAGTTTGACAAAATTTAGGCAGTATAAACTTTTTAAATAGAAAGATTAGTAAAATTTACGGCATACATGTAAGAATTGCGGTAATGAGAGAATCGAAGAAGAATACAGTACACCTGTAAAATCCATTTTTAGCTATTTCAATAGCTATTTTTAGTACGCGTACATTTTTTATAATGAATTATAAATTTTAAATTGCCAACGAGGTTTCGTAATATTTCTATGAAAAATCTCGATCGATTTCTTACAATTACGTTTGATTGTAAATAAATAAAAATTAAGGTATTGTACACTACGATTTATGCCTTATATTACGAGTAAATTGACACAATGGTGAGAGTGAAAGGAGTAAAGAGGATAGGGCCAAGTTGACAGATTTTAGAGAAGACAGAGAAACGACGCGTGAAGTGTGAATGTTATTAGTATTGTAAATAAGTGTGAATGTTAAGAGTAGTATTTGTGTATTTAGAATAATGTTCAAGTCAATAGGTAACTGTCTCTGTGAAATCAAATTGTAATAATGTATGAGGTAGTAGTGTATTAGTTGAATGTAAACAATGAAGAAAACGTAAATATTGTAAAGTCCTGTTTTGTGCCTTTAAGGCTGAAATAAATAAATATATGAGACTGTATATTCGCACTCTTACTCGGTACGCCTAACATCTTCCTCATTCTGAAATTATTCGGATAGATAGTATTTGAGGATTTTGGTTGCCTAAATGCAGGCTCCGCACTAGAGACTTGACTAATATTTTGAGCAAAGTTTTCACCCATAATGTTATTTTGTGCAAAATACCAAAAAAAAGTAAACCAAAATAGTACATCATCAGTGTGTATTCTTCTTGAACGTCAACCACCAACTTACCATCTGTTTGCCCCCAGGGGGGTACAAAAATCGCGTATATCGGTATCACACGCGCAAAAAATCTACTTTATCGACTGGAAGTAAGGAAGCAAAAATATGCTGCTACATTTTTATAATAAATTTTCAAAGATACGCGTAAAAATGTTGTTCTTTCTTTGCCGAGATATACGCAATATAATCTCGCGAAACGTATAGTAAACCCTCGTCAGATTCCAGCCTATATATGCAATTCAAAACATATCTGTATACGCGATTGTGTGGGCCGCATACACGTCGAGCTTTACATATTTGTAGCTGCCACACACAACATATTTTTCATTGGCAATATGAGAGCTCCGAAGTGCAATACGCCCGCCTCGGAGAGCAAATATTTATTTAGCATAAATTAATGGATATTACATAGTCGAAGCAGCAGCAGCAAAAGTCGAGCGAGCGGATGTATTCATCGGCTTGTAACATATTTTTGCAGCCTGCCTTCCCCCCCAGTTTTGCTCGTTTGTATATGTACACGCTCTCGACAATATAATGCGACGTAACTCGTTCACATTGTTGACATGAAATTTTGCCCAGCCACTCGTTTTATATATTATGTGTATTGTATTACGCGGCGCGGCGCGATGCATTTTTGCCGCGTTGCTCTCTCTCTCTCTCTCTCTCTCTGTAATGCGCGTCCAATTTGACGTAAATTGAAATCAATGTCGATGCTTGTATACACGCGCGCGCGATCGCAAACATCGAGCTTTCAGTTATCCTGCGCGCGCGAATAATAAAAATGATGAAAATTGCCGAGTTAATTATAATAATGCGAGGGGGGAGGTGGGCCGAGCGTGCTCGCGTGTGTGCGCATTTCCATTATTGACATTGTAACGTCGATAAATGATTGAGGATCCTTTCATCGCGCGTAATCAAATTTTTTCCTCTCTCTCTCTCTCTCTCTTTCATCCCCTGTGCGCTCTGAAATTGTAAAAGCACACACACACACATGTATACTTACGCACATCGGAGAGTTGATTTTCCGCAAATGCATGTAAAGAGTATGTGCGCGTGTTTGTGTGCATGTGCACTCGGTCTACCTATTCGAATGTAGCTCGCGTGCGTTAATTATACACGGGGCGAAAAGTGCACATTGTATGTTTTCGTGAAAAACTGCCTCCATATCGCTGCAGTGTATAATATTCGGGCAGTTGCTTTCTAGAGAGAGAGCAATAAGTCGAGCTTTATGTATAAAGCTCGACTGCTGAAAGCTCGTGGGTCTTTATGCAGGTGCTTATTTTTATTTATTTATTTATTTTTTATCCTTGCGACGATATAAGAATTTATTATAATACGAGCGTATACACGTAATCGAGAAAGCCCATTGTCTAATCCTTGAGACGCGAAAGAGAAACCAACTAATTAAGATAATTAAATGAGTGCTTCAAAATGAGGGGGGATTATAATACAAGCCGGACTTGAGTAATGAGACTCCTTTCACAGTAGTGTTTGCCACACCTTCACGGCTCTCAGCTTGCGGCCACTGCTGCCCGGCTATCGTGCCTGTCTATACACTGCACAGCTCGACGTGCTTATACTCGAAAAGAGAACATTGTAAAGAATACAAGCAATTTCACGCTTTTCGTGCGGTATACCTGCGCTGTATAGATGTATTTATAGGCTGGAGCACGTTTTCATTGCGGCTTCGCTCGCTCTGTGTGTGCGAAAAGCTTTAGTTTGAAAATTATTGAAAATGTTTAAATCACCGCGCGTGGACTTTGCGGGGAACAGAATTAGTTCGGAGAGAGAAACAGAGAAAAAGAGTAAAAAAGAGAGAGAGAGAGAGAGAGAGAGAGAGAGAGAGAGAGAGAGAAAGAAGGTCCAGCCGAAGCACGTATTAATACAATAAATTGCCGAGCTCCATATTTCAGGGACGAAAGCAGCGCTCTCTGCAAGCTCACTCATCGTATTCGTTCCTAATTACAGCTACCCCGAATCACCGACAAAACGTATATATGGAGAGAGAGAGATATATACACACACAGACACAGCGAGTGCGACTCTTTTTTTTTCTTTCGCCGGAAAAAGCCAAGTATTTAAAAAAAAAAAGGAAGGAAAAAAAGGAAAAGATAAAAGCCAGTCCTATATCGTTTCTCTCTCTCGCTCTGCAATTTACATTATAGCACGCGGGCATCGCAGGCGTATCCGTGCTTAATTATCGAGGTTTAATTGGTCTCTCTCTCTCTCTCTCTCTCTCTTTTTCGGGCTTCCTCTTTTTAATCCTATATTATACTCTCTTTCTCTCTCTTTCTCTCTTTCTCTATCCACTCACTCACACACACACACATACACACACACACACACACAGACACACACACGTAGAGAGAGAAAAAGCGTGGACTTGCTGAAATGACACACGGCTCTGTATATGCCGCTGCTGCTGCTGCGTCGGGGAGAACAAGCTCGGTGCTATCTGCCGCTGCTGCTGCTGCTCTTGGGCTAATGCTCTAATATGCGCAAAGGGTGCCATGCCCCGTGTCACGCGGATTACCGCTAATTGTAGTTTATGCTTCATACCGTGCAAGTCTCGCCGCCGCCGCCGTCCGCGCGTCCCGGCTAATAGGGCTTTCCAGCTGCAGCTCTTCTCTCTCTCCCTCTCGTATATATACGCCCGTTACCTTCCACGCTCACACACGATGCGCTCGTGTACGTAGTAGCCTCGCACATTTATACCTACCTTTTCCACACACGCACACACATACAGACTCGTGCTGCTGCTGCTGCTGCTGCCGCACACGCACGTGTATTATACGTGGCATATAGGCATGCGAACTTGTCTGACTTATTCGCTAAATGCTGCTACAGCTGCGCTATGTCGAGCGTATTAAACTTGTCGTCGTCGTCGTCGGCCAGGGCGCCCACTAGCACCAGCAGCGCCTGCACCT
>CACVKI010140792.1:0-43017 GCA_902732785.1 Trichogramma evanescens | reverse complement strand
CCCCCCTCGCGCATATACACCATCCCAAGCTTGCAGTACCGAGCTTTGCTTTCAAATTTCGAATATAACATCTGATATATAAACGTACGTACGTAGCAGCAACTCGGTATATGCACTACTAGTGCGCGCGCGAGGGTAGTAGAGTTGCGAGCGCTTTGATTTTTCGTCCGTCCGTCGAGCGTGCGAATGTCGATAAATTCACGCCTTGACATTTTACCTTATACTACTCTTCTCCCCCGCGCGCGTCGTGTTTTTCGATATATTAATATCTATGGGAAAGCACTACGAGTCACATATTACACAGGTTTAATAGAGAAATATTTGTATACGAGTTCTGCGTACACAGAGCGAATAACTTTGTCTCTTTATGTCGCATCTCGATTATAATTGTACCGTGAAAAAAGCTCTCGAATGAATCAGTCGATCTCTGCGATTAGTTTCATCGATTTTCGCCTCTACCTCGTCATAAATTCTCCTATTTTCATTGTCTCTCTCGATCGAAATTCGCGTCACTCGTTCTCCCGCTCTTTCTCACACTTACCCAATCGCATTGCTGATATGAACTCGCAATGCACATATAGGTGTATCATGCTGCGAGCAACATGTTTGGTTGTTGCTGCACGCGATCTTACTGCTCGGCTGCCGTCGGATTTCTGGCCTGAAAATAATACACCCGTGAGCGCGAGCTCGTCTTCGCATGCATATGACTCGAGACGCTTATACTTTCACCTTTCACTTGGCACCCGCGTTTTCGTCCGCGTTCGATACAATTTGGCTCACCCGAACTGGAGACTAATCCAATCAGTGTTACATACCAAACGACACACGAGGTGATGTAATTTTTTTGTGCTATTGCGATATCGTTATTCAAGTCACAGATTTATGCGTCATTCATATATGAACCCGTGAAAATCGAAGCATATATTTCGTGCTATATAACTGAGATGAAATTTTCGAGTTCAGTTTCGAACGGTACTCGAAGCACACGAAGTAAAAATATACACGAAGCCATGTGCGAGTGGTAATTTTCTCTTCTTTTCAAGCCGCGTCCGAGCTTTCGGAGAGCTTGCACGAGCAGCTACTGAAAATCGTATTCCGTAACATTCATTATGTATCGCGCATATAAAACACCCTCCTCGGTACAGAGTCCCAGAAACGTGTGTGTAACTTTTTGAATCTCTATACGTGCGGTGGTCGGCTTTGTACGCCGCGCGAACGAGAAAGAGGTGTCGCGCGAGCCCGAACTAAATCAACCATGAGTAATCGTGGATTAAACGATATACGACGTATGATCCTGCTGTTGCTGAAAAAAAATACGTATAGAGGCTGTGGTGGCTGGCTATGTATTTTGGGAGGATATCGTGGCAGGACTGTAATAATACGGTGAGGGTAAATAAAAGTCTTACACACGTCTTGTACATTTTCTATAATATATTTTTACATTATAAACCAACCATACATCATAATATCTTATGTCCTTAAGTCTAACGTTTTTTTTTCCTTTTGTTATTCTGTGTTCTCGTTTATATATTTTTTCCTTCATATTTATATAATTTGTTTACTTTTTTGTATTTTTATTTATATATATATTTATATATTTATATCCATTGTTTCATTATTTATAATATACGCTATGCATATGTATAATATCGTACATGTTTTTATTCTCGCTTATACATTTTCACTCGGCGCAGTTCGGCCCCACGCACGCACATCGTACACAATAATACTCGCGCACACACGCCATTTTTGCATACACACATACGTTACGCACACAATTTTCTTTTTCTTTTTTTTTGTTACTTCAACATACACACGTTCACGTCTTTGAAACTACATTGTTTTCTCGTTTTTTTATTTTATTTTATTTTATATATAATATAATATACGCAACGCCTGCAACAAGGGAAAATTTTTCTAATCGTTATTTTTTTGTTTGTTTATTCGTTACACAATTTTTTCTTGTTTCATACATATTTTTTGTCGTTTGTTTTTTTATTTCAACTAGATTATGTGTGCGTGTGGGCTCGTGTGTGTGTCACATCATGGTGTTTGTGTGTAATTACGTGTATTACATGTACTTATCTTTTTTTTTTTCATTTTTTTTTTGTTACTCACACACGACTTTGGGGATGTAGCCGTTAATTTTTTACAAACTTTTTTTCGTTTTTTTAAATATATAATATACTTATTTGCTTTTTGTGTGTCGCGTGTGTCCTGCCTCTCGCGTAACTCTCGTGCTGTTTTATAACATATATTTTATAATGATGGGATGAATGTGATTTTTTTTTTGGTTAATCCTTAGTAATTTGCTCTCGCGTGCGAGCCTCCGTTAAACGTAGCAACGTAAAAAGAAAAAAAAGAAAACGCATTTTTGCGCGATGGCAGAATCGTATCAATTTTATTCACTTTATTTATTTTTTACTTCTTTTGATTGAATAACAATTTGATTGATATCGGTTTGATTATGGTCAATCCATCATAGATCTCGCACTCATTGTTCGTCATTACTTTATTTTTTTGTTCGTCACTTCATCCCTCATCTGCTTTTACATTTATTTCCTAACTAAATCGTGCATTCACAATCAGTATATTATACTTGTTTTCTGAAGTACATATCGTTTACAGATAGTAGGTCACTTGCTGCGCAAGCGATCTCTCGGTATAATATTCCCCCTTGACTTTTGGCCCGCATCAATTAAGTATAAGTCACCTTCGTCATTCGCTCGCCTGCAAGTTCATTATGAACCATTTATAACAAATACGCAATCATCATCGTCGTCATCCACACACGTTCGCGGTTTATATTTCATATATAGCCTTGTCAACCCTTACTACAAATCAACATTTTTTTTTTGATTTATCTATCTTTTGGAAGTCTCATAGCGTCCACTCATTCTAATTATATAAAAACAACCTTAATTAAAAAAAATTTTTCATCCTCCACGTCACGTTCAATTAGCTTAAGAGCCTAGTAGTAAAATTTCGATCTAAAATATTTTTTACATCATTGTTGAAACTTCTCTTTTTTTCACAGTGCTACAGAAATAAATTTCGTTTCTTCAAAATCAAAGAAAAAAAAAGTAAAAAGAAAAAACGTTACGGTCTTGCTTGGTTTATGCTGCTGTTGCCCTGAGATTAAGATATTAACGTGCGCTGTTAACGGGAAAAAGGCACCTAACTCCTTATAACATATGGTGGAATGTGTGATATGCCAGGTCATCCAGAACGACAAGATGCACTTTCGGGCAATCAAGCTTTTAAGCCAAACTTGCCTAAAAAATAATATAAAAATTTTTGGTTTTTCATGCTGACCATGTGAAAAAGTATATTTTTTTGTTTTTAAAAATTTGAAAATTCAACAGATTTCTCATTTCATTATTGACAAATTATTAATTGATCATTACCGACTGAGTATAATTTCGAGAAAAATAGATGATGTTTCAGATAGAGATTAGTTGTAAATTGAATCGAAATAAATATGATTTGAGTCATAAAGTGAAATCAGATAAAATTTAGTAGCGTAGATAACCATGCATAAGTATTACAAGTTTGCGCAAACGTGAGTTGATAATTTAAGTAAAACTATTATTTATTATAAAATTTTGCTCAATGGAAAAGATTAATGAGTAAAATATGAAAACTTAAGGTAGACATACGAATGATAATTTATGTTAAAAAATGCACACCACATTTAAATCAAAAATGAAGATAAAGAGAAACGCAGCTTTTAGATGGTTGAAGAGTTAGAAAATGAACGATTCAAAAGATTTGGATAGAAAATGACATTAGAGATACATGAACTACTGACCTTTTGTTTTTTACGCAAAATTCCACCATTACAAGAGAAGAGAAGTAAAATTAGCAGGGTTATAACAAGAGTGAATAGCATCAAAACTAATCGGTTATTAACGACAGAGTATCGAAGACAATATTATAAAGTATTAATTATTAAAAGGACAAGAGAAAATTACTGTCAAATATCATTGAAAAAACAGAACAAATGAAGGAGAAAATCAAGCAGCAAGAATGTTATATATAGAGAATGAAGTAAAAGACAAAAGCAATACGGTTACTCAGCCGGTAACTATTTCAATGACTACCAGTAAATGCTTTTCTGTTCAAACAATTATAAATATTATTATCAGAAGAACACAACGGAAAAAATTGGCGTTGAAAGTATTCATACCGATACCCATTAAAAAAATATATCATTTCGTTCGTCGTTATTATAAAATTCGGCTAAACGCTCTGGACTCGTGCGTATAAAATAGTATCAAGTACCTACGTAGAACAAAAGGAACCATCGGGTTGTATTGTATTCATTTTTTTTTCTCTCTATCTCTTTTCCCTTCTTTCGGATTATTGTTAAAACGGACGCTTCCTCAATTAATAATGATTCAAAGATATAATACTCATCTATTTAACACTCACTGGCTCTCATTTCATTTCGCAAAATCTACACTGAGTCTACATTAAATCTATATACTTTTATACTTTATCATATATATATATTACGTGTCTTTAATACGCCTAATAACCTGCATTTGATTCAACTGTTACCAATTGTTATACAGCGTACGTAATCACGACAATTTTTTTTTATTCCCATCTATATAATAACAATATATCGCAATTAGTAGACTGTGTGTCGAATACAATACGTTTAATTAATCACTTGCAGCTTTAGTCTGATGTGTTTACACCAGCGCGCTCGTTGTCGCACCGAGTGTAAGAGAGGTGTACTCTTGAACATGGTGAGAGTGTACTTTTTTATTTTTTTTTTTTAATGTCTATATACACATGCGATTAACATTTACGATGTATGTTTTTTTTTTGTTATACTTTATCATACATCCTAAGGTTCGGGTATACATGTTTTTTATTTCTTTTGTTGCACATAACACATTTTTTATAATAAGGTATAGGTATCGTTCGATAAATGAAGTTTTTACTTTACTTTACTTTACTTTTTTTTCCTTAAATAGCACATGTATTGCGAGCCTCAAGCGCCTCATTCTATCAACATATTTTTACCTATTCGTTTCGATTCCGCGGCTAATTTCTGGATTATTGATACTACCAAGCCCTTACATGTTTTCGTTTCTTTGTTTAGCGTTCTACGAGTGCACCATCTCTCACGAGTCTGTAAGATCGCGAAAATTAAACATAATTTTAGTTTTTTTTCTCTCGTTTAATTCATTCCGTTAATTTGTTTCCTTTTCTCGTAATACAATTAAAATAAATGGTTATGCATCGATGCCGATTACTCGAGCTTCGTGAGAGAGATCCCGAATAACATAATATTTTTCCTATATAATATACTTATTTACTCGTTACACGTTTATATTGCATACTTATATCGTAAATTTCATCTCATCGTATTTTAATAGCCTATAACTCAAGTCAATAATTAAATTTTGAAAATTATGGCAAATAGTTCGAGAAATTGTTTTGCAGTTTATCGATAATGATCATGGGAAAAAAAAGTACCATCAATCGCGTTTAATTACTTTTTCAACATCGATTAGGGTTTCAACCGTCGCATAAATAATTTTGATTTTTAATCATATAGGGAATCCATCTACCAGAGGCGAGCTTATTTTTCTCCCAGTCGACGAGGTTTTGTATGAATTTCATTCCGGCATTGTTTGTCGTATCATTTATAAACGACGTGTATGCACGAATAAGTACATGTTTTGCCTTTTGACGCTCGCGCGCACAACGCACACACACAAACACGTAAGTATAAGCACTGCCCGTGGGTTATGACTACTGTACCCTAGTATAACTACTACTTTTCACGCAATTCACCTGAGGCTCCGAGCGTAATTAGTGAAAGATGGCATGAACGCAACTCTGCGAAATGTGTGTTCGTGCCCTGCGCTGGTGTGCGACAGTGCAGTAGTAGTGTTCCCTAATGACACTCATTTTTACTATGTTTTTTGTTCAACCTTTTTGTCCAAATTATATTTACCTCCTTTTATGACGCGAGGAAATAATAATTTTAATGAAATTTAATGCTTAGCGTAATATTTCAATTCTCAACTCTTGGCGAGAGAGAGTGCTTTGCGGTCATCGTCGTCGTCATTTCGTACCAAGAATATTTCACGAAAAGAACATATTGCGTTTACAACGTTTTGGAAGAATTGTAATTGTTTTTTTTTTTTCATTATTTATACTTCAACGTTTCATAAAAATTTGTTTCTTTTTATTGACTTTTAGTAATTTGGCAAAAAATTCTTAGTTACAAAACAATTTGTTTCTTCGCGAACTGACTGCAATAAAAAAATTACCGATACTCAAATATTTTGTCAATTCATGGCCTTTCAGTTCTTGTCTATTTATACAGCATTACGATTTAATTTTCAACAGATTTTTCACTTGAACACTTGTTAATTGTAAATTTAAAAATTCATATTAATAAATCTTTATGAAAAAATAAAATATATAAACTGATAAACATTTTCCTTATTAATTATGTACATTTTGTAACATCAAAGTTGAATATGCATCATCAACAAAATTACAAAAGAATTAAATAAAAATTATACGTAGTCAATCGTTTTTTACCTGTCTCTCAGCAAGTTCAGTTTTGCTGTGGATCAGGTAGTTCAAACATTTTTTTTTTTTTTCAAAAAACGTATCAAAGCTAATATAAAACCAACTGCCGTAACAGTAATAATTCCTAATTTAATTGCTCGAAGCAACTTTGTTGCTCAATAGGACATTAAAAAATGCATTTTAAAAATGCTAATATCGGTACTCTAATTAAGTAAAAACCTAAAATACAACAAATCATCATTTTCAACCCAGTAAAACTGCGTTCTTTAAAATTATTTTCATGTACTTAGCAAAACATTGTTGCCATGTTTTTTTGTAAAAATGTACTCAACTATATTTCAGCGTTTACGCGCATAATTTAACGATCACCGATACTCCTTTCCTGTGGTATTCAAGCTTCTACTTTTCGTTCATTATTTGGTTATAGATTATTTTCACGTATCATTGTGGAATGCGCGATTATTAAATAATAACTGGCTGATTCCCATTCGAATCTTCCAAACTTGACGATTAATTTCCACGAACTTTAATGAGGTAAAACTTTGTTTCATGAAATTTCATTTTCACGATGAAGTCAATGTATTTTGTTTTCGTCTTTTTTACAAAACGCGAAATCATCATCTTCAATCGTCCAACCTTTAAAGCTTCTGTCAAGTGTTTAAATCTAAAAACTACGATTTTTTTTCTAACTACAATTTACACATCTGCCGGTTTAAAAAGTTATGATTTTATTTGTATGTGTTTACATTAGCTAGTTAGTACGCCCTTAATGTTTATATCATTACTTTTTTCTACTCTACGGCATTCACATTCATTATTCTTTATTTCATTGTTAATATGTATTCGCTTGCATATTTCGTCATTTATAGGGTTATATTTATCTATCGTGTATATATATTTTTTGTTTTTTTTCCTTGAAACTATCAAATTTAAGAGTGTATATGCATACTTTTTTCTTTTCCGGTATTTGACTCTATACATGTCCTTTACTTTTATATATTTATATCCATCCACTTCCATGTATATGAATATCTATATATTTATAATATTTATAACATTCGATTATTCGTGCATTGTCGCTCGTGTGACGCATTTTCAAACTTTACAAGGCTAAATGTAAAGAAGTACCAGCGCGTGTACGCGATCAATTTTTTATGATTAAATTTTTCATGGCCAATTAGAATTCTGATATTCTAAAGTTACTGTAATAACAATGAAAAGTCTTTTGGACCGATTTATCGAATGAAATATAATTAACTTGATAATCTCGAGCGAAAATAAAGCTGAGGAAATACTTGCTCGATGTAAATAAATGTCGCACAGACTCACGTCATTTCATTTGATAAATTTTAGCATAACTGGAAAATTTATCAAAAATTTTAAAACATGTTTTTTTTAATGCAATTCTCTGATTGTCTATGGTAAATGTTCAAAAATTAAAAAATTTATTTCAAGTAACTTATACAATTATATTCATTTTTGTATCAAGCAGGACGTAATTTTAATTATCACAAAAAAATTATATTTGACCATTTGTAATTGGCTTCAGAAGGTTGAGGCATTTTGAAAAATATTGATTTTCATCTCCATTGTGGGCAACTTTTTTTTCAAAATAATTATTTATTTTTTATCACGAATGATTGTGCTAATGATTTACGTATGTTATATTTTCTGCAATGAAAACTGAACGTTTTTTTTTATGAAAAGGTTGAACACTCGTTCATAGATGAGGTTTCATGTTTTTATATGATTTTTGAATTAGATTATCACAAATACAACTCATACAAACCGGTATAACTGCTGCATTTCCATTTGCTTTTTTACCCAAATAAAAATATAATCCAAAAATACTTTTAGAGTTGGTTTACGATAAACTTTTCAAGCCCTTATTTTTTTGTTTTAAGGTGATTTTTGTTGGTGGGCCTTATATGCAGTAGGACACGCGGCTATTGTTTTTGATACACGTATAAAACTATTTTTTTGTTTTCATCTAATAACCAACGAAAAAGGAAATTGTTTAACGTGCATTTTCGTACTTTGCAACTACTTTTGTAATTTTTTTTTTAACATTCACTAAGTCACTTGCTCAATATATTCGTTGATAGAAGCCCTAATTCGAGCCTTCGAGAAGTCGGCGACAGCACGGGACACGCGACTACAGAAAATTTTTACTCATTCTCTTATAACATATATCGGCTTTTCGCAATGTAAGTTATTTTCTTTACTTTTTTTTTGCTTCAAGTTTAATCTAATTTCTATTGTTTGTGCTGGGTGTGCAATTACGTGTCTACCTATGCATTGTTTTTTTAATAATTACTTTTTATTCTCACTTCTCGAGGTTCATGCACCACTTTCGATTTTTTTTCTTATGTACGTTAACTTTTTTTTTTATATATACCTTGTTGATCTACTCTAAATAAGTGTTTAGCATCATGTGTACTCGTGTACGCATGGATGAAACATTCAGTCGAGTCGAAATTCGAAGTGCAGACGTCGTCCTCGGCGCTACCCACAACAGCTGTTTCGTTTTTTTTTTATATCGATAATAATTTTTCTAATGGTAAAAAATCTATTTTTTTATCCGATTAAAAACTTTTAATGACATTTTGAATGTATTTATCTTAGATAGACTAAAAACATTTTGCTCTTTCAATGAAGTTTTACTTTAACGCCATTAACGATTTCAAATCAAGTTTTTCGGAATAAAAAATTCTGTGATATGAAGTAAGTAAACTACGTAAAAAAATTTTTACGTACAAATGATATTGTATAAAAATAATAGCTGATGTTTTCTTTCCGTAAAAAAGTAGCATCAAGTTCATTGAAAAAACATATCTCCGTGAGGATAGAAATCATGGTACAATACAGTATCATAGCTACTTTGATAGATATCACGTCGTCGTAATTTTTTAAATGATTATTAGCGTTTTTTTCTCATAAACTTTACGTCGCAGTGCCAAAAATATTTTCATCGAAAGTCAGATAACTCGCACTTGTTCCCATTTTTTTTGCTATAAAATTTTTTTTTCTTTTTGACCAAGTATTGCTTCGAGAGTAGCTCTAGACTTTATACCGCAGATTCACAAAAAATGATAATTTCTTCCTTTCACCAAGATCTTTTTCCATATTGTTTTTTCATTAGTTTATGTTGTTGCTTTTCATGCCGCGTGGCCGATTTCGTTGTCAAACGTCGAATTTTGGCTCGGCCCCTTTTTTTTACGGGATCAAGAGAACTGCCACGTTCCGTCGTATATTAATATAATATATACCTATCTAACTATCTACTTGCTGCTAGACAGTAAATATTTTTACTTTTAACTAAACTTCTCGCGTCTCTCACATATTTCACGTTATAGATTATGATTTTTTTCCTATATATTCGATTGCGTTACTACTACACTTTTTTTCACTCAAAAATGCACCTGCGGTTACGCTAAATTTATCATCTGATGTTTTTTTTTTTATCATATATATGTCATCGAGTGGTCGGTATGATTATATTAACATTTACGCAATAGAACATAATGAGAGCATTATCAGCGTGTCAAATCGTACTTGGTTTTTTCTTCTTTAAAAATCAGATTTTCTCTGTTTCATTTTTTTTCGATGATAAATCTACAAAAATAACGAATTGCGGTTTTTTACTTTTTTTTTTGTTAATATTTTGCTATCAATTTTTTTTTCTTTTCCATTCGTTACGCGTCACTCATCAGAGATATCGTAACAATATCCGCTTTTCTTGAACTCTGGAAGTAAAACTTTTGTCGTCGCTCGTAATTTTTTTTTGTCTATTTCGTCGCGAACACTGAATAAAACCGTCGAACTCGTAACCGTCCTCTATAATAATATACATATATTTTCGCATCTCGTCGGCCGTCGTCACGCGTGTGCGACCGCTCACACGATCCTTCTACATTAAATGTTTATTTTTTTTTTTTTTTGTTTTTTTCTCACGTTTAAATTTTATGCGACCACATCCGTCTCAGCATTTGTTATATATATTATAATAATATATTCGTTAATATAAATATAGTAATATATATCGTCCGATCATCGAGACGCGCTACTACTTGGCGTACGACTTTAATCGTACTGCATATCTGTCCACATACTACCAATGATTTATTTTTTTTTATTTTTTTTTGTATTTTTGTTTTATTTTTTTTTTCAATAATTCGCAGGTTTTTTCACGCTCACACAAACAGACACCGACGTGTTATAATATTCGCATATACGGTTTCGTTTTCTAAATATATATTTTTTGTATATATGCGTTTAAATATAATTTTTTCTTTGCTTGTCGTTAAATGATTTTTCTTCCTTTCATTTTTTTTGTTGCTTTTTGTTTTAAGCGGGTAGTGGCACTGTGTTCATGGGTGTATTCTCATAATAAGTCTTTGATTCAACGGCGTCAATCGGTTGTCTTTTGCGTGGCTGATTGATCTGCAATTGCTGCATCTTCGTCGTGATCGCCATCAGCATCGTGATCATCATCAAGAGGCTCGTCAGCGTCATCATCGTAGCAGTATCGGTAGTTGTTGTTGTTGTAGTTGTGATAGTAGTTGTAGTAGTAGTAGTAGTAGTGGTAGTAATAGTAGTTGTGGTAGTAGTAGTAGTACTAGTAGTAGTGGCTGTCTGACCTAACGTTATCGCAGCGGTTGAGTCGGGTCGTGGCGGCATGAGGGGGCCAGCGATCGGTCCTGCTGTCGGCGGCGACGAGTAGGAGGAGGGCTTGACTTCGCGCTTGCTTACCATCACACTAGGAGGCTAGGCGTCAGCCAGTCCTCATCCGCTAGCTGGACCGCAACCAAGAACACACTTTACGAATTTGAACACACAGAAACGCATTGGTTAAGTTCATTTTTTGGTGTTCGTGATCGTTTTTTTTTTTTTTTTTAGTCAAGAAGGGGTGAGATTTGTTATACAATGATAGAACACATACATACATTTAATAATAATTGAATGCATTTACATCAAGGCATCAAAACAACGTAATTTACTTTTTTAATTGTAACTCTTGTTTAATTTGAAAAATGAAATTTGAAATTTACTGTTTCCAACAAAGCTAGTTAGTTATTTGACTTGAAAAATATGCTGATGCTTTGCTACATTTGAATTGTACCGTAGCTGTATGATTAACTTCAATTAAAATTTCACATTTTCGACGGATTTGAAAAATACGCCAAAACGTGCGTTCTTTTGACATTTCCACATTTTTCATTGGAAATTTTCGAATGATTTTTTTCTTTATTTTGCAACCAGAGCGCACGAGCAT
This sequence comes from Trichogramma evanescens, assembly GCA_902732785.1. Classification (NCBI taxonomy): domain Eukaryota; kingdom Metazoa; phylum Arthropoda; class Insecta; order Hymenoptera; family Trichogrammatidae; genus Trichogramma; species Trichogramma evanescens. The sequence continues at coordinate 31,178 of CACVKI010140792.1, read as the reverse complement.
GAAAATATAGGTCAGCACATTTTTCAAAAAATTCAAGTTCAAAAAGATTGATACTAAAATCGAGCGACTTTGTTGTAGTTATTTTTTTTTCTTTCTTTCAATTCATGCTTACTCGATTTCAATGATTTTTTTCCGGGGAAAAAAAAAGAAACAAGCAATTTTCAAAATCAATGTATATCAAGATACAGATTTGCGTGCGATTGCATCGACTGCCGTTTGTATGACCACGAAAGCTCACCCAACCTTGATCAAAGTGCTTTAATCTACAAATATTGATTTTTCGAGGCATCAAACTTTTTCAAAGAAATTTAGGTTTTTTTTTCTTGACAAAAAAAATGTTTTCGAACATAACAGCTTGGCTTTACAGCTTCAAATGTAAGCGATTTATATAATGGAGCTCCTGATAAAACGACCAATTTACTTTCAAGTAGTTTTTGATTAAAAAATTTTTCTCAACTTTTGAACATGAATCAACAATTTGAAAACTACTAATGACACTGATATATAATACAGCACAATCTAATAAAATTATAAAGCATCAATTATCAACAATTATCGAAAAAATCAATATTCATAAAACAGTGCAAATACTACCATAAAATGAAAAACCAATGCATAAAAGTTGTAAAGAAAGGAGGACTAAGGTCTACTTTTATCTGAAACTACGATGATATCGGCGTCAATCAGTTTATACAAAAACAACGTTTATACACTTTTTTTTTATAATTCATCGAACAATGTTCAATCTCAAATTATATACCATCATGCAGTCACAGTAAAGAGCCTTAGCCAAAGTTTGTTTATTAGGTGATTGCAAGAGTCAAGACTTTGCTTTAATTTCGTGAAATCAAAAATGATCGACGTGACTCGTTGCAATCGACGAAAAAACGATTTCCCGTTTTATCGTTTATTAATACACGTGCATATTATATCGCAAACACACACATATAATTGTAAACACAATTTCGTATATATATAATATATCCTTCCGAACGTTTGACAAAAAAAAATAATATGTATAGACATCGAGAGATACTTTACCTGGAACTGCTGCATCGGATAGGCCATCATTTGTGCGGGCGGAGGTGGCGGCGGACCCGCAGCCTGCACGCCGGGCGGCGCCGTGACTGCGGTCGCGTGATGGGGCGGCAACTGGGGCCCAGCTGGCAGACCCTGGCCCCATCCGGCGGCCGTACCTGCCGCGTGGACTCCCATGCCCATTCTGTGTCATGTACGTACACAAGATTAATAATAATAAAATAAAATAACACTCGAAAATTTCCCTCGATAGGCTCAAAACAATTGAAAATATTTTTTCTTCACATACCCCATGTACTGCGAGGGCTGATAGCCGGCGAACTGTCCGTACGTGGTGTAGGCGCCCTGCATGCCCTGTAGAAAGCCACCGGCCTGCATCTGGGTGGCCGTGGTCGGATAGGACTGGGGCGGGTACCAGTAGCCGAGCTGTCCGGCGCTGCCCACACCGCCGACGCCGCCGACGCCCGCGACACCGGCAGCCGCCGCAGCAGCGGCCGCCGCCGCCGCGTAATACGGATACGTTGCCGATGACAGCGCCTGCACGAGATAAAGGAGAGAATGGAGAATTTTCGCACAAGTCGATTCGATGTCTACTCGATGCGAGCGAAAATCAAGGCGTATTATATACGCGATCGAGCCAGTGAATTATTGAGCGAGAAAGACAGAGAGAGAACTGTACGAGGAACGAGTTTGCTCTTTGGTCAAAGAGGAGAGAGAGGTAGCGACTATATAGCTGCAGAGACTATACGAGCAAGTTTTGGGTACTGCCTAATGGGGATCTTGCTCCCATTCAGAGCCACCACCGCCGCTGCTGCTGCTGCTGCTGCCTCTTATAGCAATTAGCCCAGGCGCGAGCGACTCACCCGCACGAACAAATGGAGTTATATAAACCGAATCTCGAGGAATATGGAGCACTGTGCTTGGGGATATTATATACTCGGCAGCCGTAGCTCTGAAGCTCAAGCTGCTGCTGCGACACGTGCCCGGTTACGAACCCGCGCCCGCGCGAGAACGTCATTGTCGCGGATCTCTCGGCCCGTCTTTATTCCGGGAGAGACGAGCGAAGAAGATAGCGCGCGCGCTAACTACCGCAACTACTCTCTTCGCGCGCGCTCAGATAGACAATTGTCTCGAGTCTTATCTTTCTCTCTCTCGCTTCTTCTTTCTCGACTCGACGGTATATTATTATGTATGTTATAACGATCGCAAGCTCGCAAGCTCGAGATAAAAAAAATATGTTTAATCGAGGAATTGAATTTTTGGCCAAGTTTCGAGAAGCGACACGGTGTGTGCATATTATATAGACCACACTTTCGACGAGGGGTTGGGGTCGATTTCACCGTCGCATCTATATCTAGGCAGCTCCTGTCGAGCGGAGATGTCGATGAACTCGCCACCGTCGATGTAACATAAGCATAATTTCCCTCTCTCTCTCTCTCTCTCTCTCTCTCTCTCTCTGTCTCTCACGGAGTTCGGCGAGTAGTAGTAGCTAGCTCCTATTTTACTTGATTAATGCCTCGTTGACTACATCATGCATGTATATATCTATCCGAGCAGTAGTAGTGTGTGTCTTTCCTCGACTGCTATACGATCCACCTTCTCACTCTCTCTCTCTCTCTCTCTCTCTCCCTAGCTCGTCGTTCTCTTCATCGAACTAACACACACACATACACACACACACAGATCATATATATAACATATATAGATTCGCTCGCAAGTCATCTCGTTTTCGCGGTCTCGTCCGTTACTATCGTGACATCGTCCTAATTGATCCCTATTTCCATAACGCGCCCTACGCGCGCCCTGCAAGCTCGCCCCCCATCCTCCCCTGAATGCCTATATAGATGTATGGTATGTATGTAGCCGAGCGAGATGCTGCGCCGCACGCTCACACTTCTACACACATAGGAGCACAGCCAGTGGGATTGGATTATTATGCAGTCTCTCTCTCTACCTCGAGCTATATATGTATTCGAGAGATGTTCAGTTTCCCTCGAAGCTTGTAGAATAAGTCGCGAATCTCGAGAAACCAGGCTGCCGGGGGGTTGACTTCGATTGTTCGTACCCGACAGCTCGTGCAGAGTTTACTTTTGCTACTATAACACACACACGCACGCGCGCGATTCTTGGTTTCTTCGCGCGCTACCGCGAGAAATTAAGTTTGCTCCGTAGCTGCGTATGTGTGTGTTTTTTCGCGTTTTGCAGAGTAGTCTGTAGTGAGTAACTGCTCGATAGAGAGATCGATCGGACAGTAGCCCAACTTCGAAGCGTAAAGCCTAGATAACCCTTTTGCGATCGAAGCGTACTTGTGTTCGATAACCTGTTTTGGTGGGTAAGAGTATTTTGCTGAGTGTGATTGTGTGTGAGCGTCGATCAGCATCGTTGTGATACGTGTGTGCTCGCGTGGTGCATAGGTGTGCCAGCGAGTAGCTTCGTCGGGTGCGTGAGTCGGCACAACGATACGCTAGCGAGTACTCGGGTTCAAACATAAAAGAAGAGCCTGAAATCAACATTATTCAACTCCATAAAGAGAATGAAATAGATCCTACTGGTATCTCTAATGCAGAGGCCCCTACTTCTACAACAGATCAACTCTGCTATTTGATTTTTCAAAATTTTTATCTCTCACATATCTGGAGAAATTCAGTTGTGGTAATAATTGAACGTACATCTTTTAGATCTTGCTAGTCGACAATTTCAAACGTCCTCCGAAAGTTCTGTGAGGAAAATCTTCATTTCAAATTATCATGAAGACAGGAAGTATATTTCAGATTCACTCAAATGTCGATTATGTTAACGCTGACGCTGACAGCTTTGCAAAGAACTTGATCATTTAGAAAAGAAATTCAAAAATTAAAAGTGACCGATACTGAATTTGACTTCAGATATTTTTACATTTAATCTTCGTGTAAAATGTATGTAACGATATATTTTTTACGTTAATTAAAAAAAACGCATGAAAATTCAACTGTATAACATTACTGCAAAGTGAACTAAAGATGTAATTTTTTATTAAAATTTAAGCATTTTAATTGATAATTAATGTTTTGATACAGATTTATTGTTTGCGTTAATTGTATAATAAATGTAAGAAAATTGAATCATAAGTAATCAACCTTCATCACTAGATGGCGAGTACCATTTTTTGGTAAATCCTCAAGTAGAAAAGTGAAGATAATTGTATAAGTTAAAGCACAGTCCATTTTATGGTAATAAAAAATCATCCGGATCGTAGAAGTTAATTTATTTAATAAAAATACAAATTTTCTGCTATTAAAAATAGTAATGAGTCAAATTTTTTTCAATAAGTCACGCTCAGCCCATGTACATAGATCGAAACACGATTGCTTAGACAATTCTAGTTTTTTACACCGAAAATAAAAAAAGATTTGAAAAGAGGCATTTAAGAGCTAGAAAATCAAGCGCACGCGCGGAGAAAAAGAAGTTCCGCGGTGGGTCCCGGGGAAAATTGCGAGATCATTTTTATGCTTTGACTTATCAATTGCGCGCTCGATTTCTCTCACCTTTAATACTCTCTCTCTCTCTCTTTTCGCTGCCGCAATGGCCATTCGAGAATGGCGAGGCGAGCATTTAACGGGGCCAATACTGATATCGTAACTAAAACCTATGGTGGTTCTCAGTGGAAAAATCCGCCTCTTTGTGGTCTCGCTCTCTCTCTCTCACTCACTCTTCTAAACCCCCCGGCAAATCCTGGCTACTACTACTGCTGCTGCTGCTTCGGAAAAAGGGGTAAAAATCCTTTGAGGGCGAAAAAGCCCTTATACCCCATATAATAGCCTCGGCTACCTCCTCCTCTCCTCTCTTCTCTCTTGCTTTCCTCTCTTTCTCTCATCCTCCATTTAGCCCTAGAGGCATAACGCTTGTATTCATTATATATCCCGCGCGTGGGCTGGAGGTATAGTATGGGTAGTGGTGTACGTTTCCACTTAGAAATGTGCCCCGAACGCGGCGCGCTCGAGTCGAAACGTAACGGTCGCCGATAATCGTAAAGTTCAATAGAGGCGAACGCGTTTTCCTCCTTCAAGTCTGCACGAAAGGTAGGGGAGGGTGCGGCGAGAGGGCTAAATGTGCACAACGCGCGAAAGGCAACCCTTACACACACACACACATATACATAGAGCTATAGGGACTCGAAATGTGGGTTGGAGCTTCGAGGCTACGACCGCAAAGCCGCATTAGCCGTCAATCTTACTTGGGATTAGCTTCGACAGGTTGGTTGCTCCTTTGGCTTTCTCTCTCGCTCGCTCGCTCGCCTCACACAGGAGTGCTAGGCTCTTTTTCGACCGTTTTGTACACCTGATATACGATCGTCATTTAAATTTGGCCGAATGAACAATTTCGGACCGCTAATGGTAGAAAATGGATAGCCAATTTTCACGTCAAGGACTTGATAATGATAATAATAATAATATTCGTTTTCCTTACCTGTCCAGTCTGTTGCGCGTTGTTGGGATCCCCGCTCTCCTTGCCCCAGCTGCACTTCACCGTTTGGCCGTTTATTTCCGAGTTGTGTAAGGCCACGATGGCGTGCGTCGCCGACTCTTTCGTTGAAAACCTGCGTGAGAAGAAACACACGAAAAATGATTATTATCGAACTTTTTTGCTTCGAAAATAGGATGTGTGTTTGAGCTTGCGCAAAATGTATTACATTTGCCCACCGATATACGAGATGATTTGATTTTTTCTTTTGCTTTTCATCCAACACAATTTTACAAGTATATAGCGAGACATGCGCGCGTCAATTTGTCAAGTTTGCGCGGCAGTTAAAAAATTAAATCGCGCGCCAACTGCAAAAGGCAAAAAAACCATTAACCGCTCAGCCGTCGACGTCGTCGACGTATTTATACACACATACATATGTACGCGAAATAATTCGATAATACAGTCAAGTTACGTTCGTACAACTCGGTATATATATATACGCGTTTGTATAAAATTTCCGCGCGCTCTTTGCAGACAGAGATAGAGAGGGAGAATCACATTTAATTTGTAAAAGCTCTATGAAGGCTTTTCCATGAAATGCAAATCAGTCGAGCGCGCGCGAGTTTGGCCGAGTGAGATGTGTACGTTATATATTTCAGGCCTTGCCTGAGTGATTATTTCAGCGTCAGTCAACTACCTGATGCAAATTATACTATCTCTCTCTATCTCTCTCTATCTCTGTAGCAAACGTTACGTATATACACGTGGAAAATTTATCCCGCGCTCTAAGCGCGCGACCCGATGGATTGAATCAGACGCGCTCGATGCGCACATCAAGGCGGGAAAAACATAAAAAGGAAAAAAAATAATGTAATGATAAATATTTTATCGGAGGTATAAGACACAGGATATCCCAAGGGAAAATTTGTGCTTCTGTGTGTATTATATACAGTTTGTTATTTCGATGAATTATGTATCCGCGTGTAATTTTCGTCGTTATACTCGCGCGCGCGAATTAATAGCTGTGCAGGAAAGTTCATCGATACAGCAGCAGCTAACTCTCTCTCTGATATTCTTCCGGAAGAAAAGAGGATAGCTGAGCAGCAGCGCGGGAGAGAGCAATGAAAAAGAGGAAAAAAAAAGGATCAGAAAAAAAGAGGAAAGAACGGAAAGTATCGTCTTTCCTGTTTCCTCCCCTAATACCGTCGATAAGTAGCCCTTCTCGCTCCGACTCTCTCTCTCTCTCTCTCTTTCTCCCTCACTTTTACACACAGGACTCTACTCTCTGCTGCTGCTGCTGCTGCTGCTGCTGCTGCTGCTACTGCTATACACGTGGGACAAAGAATATTACCCTCCCAACTCGTTCCATTCGTCATTCCAACGCTACGACGTCCGTTTCCGGGGGCTCGCTCGACTCGAGCTCGACTCGACTCGCTACGGTATACTATGGCCGGGGCGTGCGAAGAATCGAGCACTGGGCAATTAGGCGGGTAGACTGTGTGTATATATATATAGGACCGGCGCTGAATGGACTCGAGCTCGGACACAATGTGTATAAGGATTGGGGATATATATACTGCAGTTCCATGGACTGAGAGACAGACAGAATGGCCACATGGCATAGCAGTATGTGCGGTGTGCAGTTCTCGTCGTCGTCGTCGACGGCCCATACACAGCGTCAGCATTTCGCGTGTGGCAGCAGCAGCAGCACTGCTACTGTGCTTGCTTCGATCTTTTCTCTACGCGCGCGCCTATATAATACGAGCGAACAACCCCGGCGTGAGACGCTTTTTCGGACTTGGGCAAGGAGAAATCGAGACTATATAGTCGTTACCGTACTACTATGCGGTGTGCATATGACGTCTTTCTCCGTGTATACGTACGTGCGCTTTTCTTTTTTCTGTATATCGTTCCGAGAGTTCGACGTTTTGATTCGACCAACGTGTACGAGAGAGAAAAAAAAATACACGGAGATAAATTAATCAAAAATGATAAAATAAAATATACTCGAGCCGAACTATACTGCTGGGTATAATTATTTCTGTTCTTGCTCCGTTAGACAATCGGCCGAATCGAGGAGCTCCGTGTGTTTTTTTTTCTCTCTTCTACCTTCCCCTGCCCCCGAAGATTTCGTTTTTAACGAGAATCGTGGAGTCGAGGCATGATTCCTCGATGCTCAAACGAACGTGAGGCGGAGCTGCGCCCGCCCGTGCCTGCCCGCGGTGTATTTATGTAGTTGTGCGCGAAACAGATTGAGAAGAAAAATTGAGCTGCACGAGAGCAGCGGCAGCAGCAGCAGAAGCCCAGAAAGAATTGATTTTATCTTTAAATGAACAATAACAAGCCTAATTTCATTTCAAAGACTAGCATTTTTCACATTGCGAAGTCTTGCCACCGCTGCTGCTACCTCTAGCCGGTAGTAGTAGTAGTACAGCAACCACGCGAAGTCACGTATTTTCCAGCATTTTAGCTGCCGATGCTGCTGCTGCTGCTTTTTGTGCTGAGTTGAAGAAAATAAAAATCGCACAACGACGGTCAATTTTGCCTCGCTATCGGATGCCAATTATTTTTGTCGAACAATGAGAAAAATCGAGAGCACAGCAGAGCAAAACACCATTGCAGTAGTGACTCGCGCGTTTGGATAGGTGTGCTCTCGCTGCGGACGTGCGTGTATACAAGAGGTAGTAGCAGCCACGGCGGCATCGGGACAAAAGGGAAGAAAGGACAAAAAAAAAAATAAAAAGACAGAGATACTCTCTCCAGGTTGTACAGTATGTGTGTGTGTGCATGCGTACCTGATGAAAGCGTAGCCCTTGTCTTTGAAAACTCGAATTTCCTGGATCGAGCCAAAGTGCGAGAAGGTCTTCTGCATGAGCTCCTCCGTGAGACCGTTGGTCAGTCCGCCGCAGTAGACTGTGCAATTGGTCGGGCTGCTCTGATTGTAAACCTCGTCGAACGTCAGCGGCTTCGCGTTGGCTGCAACCACACAACGAATGATAACGATTTTATTCGGTTTTGGTATATTTTTCGGTTGAATTGCAAAATTATTTTCTTTCGAATCGATTTAAGAGAATTAATTTTTTTTTGTCCCAAATGAGTATTAGTGGACTTGAATAATGTTAAAAATAGTACGATATATATGATTGTTATTAACGCACACAATTTGTGGACATATTTTAAATTGCGTAGATGAAAAGTTGTGAGTAGTAAAAATGAAAAAAAAATTAATTTTGAATTAATTATATTATTTTCTATTTATGATATAAAATTAAAGGTGAATCAGGTTTTGATGAATAATATAATGTAATATAAAAGATTAGTGGAGATTACGTTGGCAAGTTAACACTTTGCTAATGCTTGTAAATGCTTCATTCGGTTTTTAATCAGAAAAAAATAAGATTATTTAACTTTGTAAAGCTCGTGCCATTAAAGTTAAGATATAAGCCAAGAGAAGTCAGAACAAATTTATTAATCATCATGTTCTTCAAGTCATAAAAGTATATTCCTTGATGGACTTATAAGTAAAAAAAAACCTGACACCTTATGCTAGATCCTTCACTCGAAAGATCTTGATTTTTTTATTTCATTAGTGATATAAATGAATTTTGTAAATTTATATAGAAAAAACCAAGTCATGCATAATTTTTCAAAAACATTTTTATGTAAATCTATGGATATTAATAGTTTGAAAAATCGATTATTCTGAATATAAATATTATTTACAAATTGGTAATATCATAAGAATAGGAGATTGCTATATAAAATATGTACGTTATATATGCTTCATCCAGAGTCATTTATAAATAAACTATATCGAGTTAGTATACAAAAGAAATATTTATTTTTCATCAACAGTTATGCAAAAACGCTTTTCATTAATATATGGGTATTATATGTCACAAGAAAAAAAAAGAGAAACAATCCACCAGCACAAATCTAGATATATATAATTATCGTTAAGAAAGAGAAAAGATAAAATACAAAAAGAGATCCTTTATTGCGAAGCCGCAGATTCTTTTTTTTTCATTATTATCGTTATTATTATTATTATAAAAGCTCAAAAAGTACTTTTTTACGTTAAGGTAGAGAAAATCGAAATGTGTAAAAAAGTCAAGATATCTGGACTACTGTACGGTTGTGTGTGTGCTAGGCTACGGCTACGCGCGTTCGCCATTTTTTCTTTATCCTTCGATTTTCACTCGCCCATACCGTGAAAGAGTAGAGAGAGAGAGAGGGTTAACTGGCTTTGACTGTAGCTTCGAATATATATAATATATACGTTGTACAGCGAGTGGTATGGTTCAGCAGCGGCGGCAGGATCAAAGCCTTTTTTTCGAGCCCCGAAACGAACGCGGCGAGCTATGGACTAGGCTAGAAGGATGTGTGGAAGCTATATGTGTGGCGCGATATCAAACGCCCAGAGGTGTTACTACCACTACTACTTTTGCTACTACTACTACTACCATTACTACAACTACGACTACTACTACAACTGTTACTATTTGCTACCGTATATAGGCGAACTATATGCTTGTGAGAGCTTGCGGAGCCGAGTTTATGATTCTACCCCTTTTCCGATGACGCCGTCAAATGCAGTTTTTTTTTTTAATATAATAATATATAATACGTATACGCGAGGAGGTCGAGCTTTAGCCTTATAAACTGTAAAGTGTAACGCGTGATCGGTAAAGCCGGATATATGATTTTTTTATCATTTGTAAAAAAAAAAAAAAATTGGTTACTTCGCGATCGCTCCTATTTCGTTTTCTTTTTAGTATTATTAATTAATAATGCAGGTATATACTGTCTTTGATGCCTGACACGCGCTTTTCAATTTGCCGTTACTTTTCAACGAATCGCATTTTTTAGCTTCTATTTCTCCTAACTTGTATGAGTTTTCTTTTCTCTCCCTCCTTCCATCTTCTCTCTCTCTCTCTCTCTCTCTCTCTCTCTCTACGTCGTCATTTTTTTTCTACTTGCCTCGCACACTCGCTTGCTTAGCTTTTAATACAGGTATGCGAGCGATATATATATAGATATAGGTATATATATACGGTTGCTATTTTTTTTCTTTCTTTTTTTTTCTCGTAGCTCGCCTTGCTCTCTCTCTCTCTCTCTTCATTCACTCGGGAGAAAATCGAGTTTTCGCAAGTGTGATAACTTGTGGCAGATTTTCGAGAGCTTCTTGCAACCCCGGCTCCTAGGCTGTCTCGGTGCAAAAGAAACCCCGCGGGCGACTCGTCTGCTGGCTGCTGCTGCTGCTCGTTCTATTCCTTTAGTCTCCCTTGCTCTCTCTGTACGAGATATATAATAATACGTACATACGGACACATGCGCGTACGAATAGCTCGGGGAGAAGGAAAATTTTTAACCACTTCTAAGGATTTTATTCAATATATGATTTTCAACTTTTCCTATTATCTATGAAGCGTATCGTCGTGTTCCCGCGTTTCGATGTTCCAAAAGATCGAGATTAAAAAAAAAAGAAAATAAATTAATCACAAGTGTGCTTTGCGGCAAAAAAAAATTCCATTTCGAGCGTACGATATATATATGTGTACACGATACATTAATCCACTTGAGATGTAAATACGGTTGTGTGCGCGATGCGAGATAGGCCTCGGACGGCAGCCAACTCATTAGCCAACTGATTAGCCTAACGTGTGTCTAAACCGAAACAATCTAGTTTCCCTTGTGCTCTCGGTCGCTCCGAGGTCTCTCTCCAGATATATCTGACACCTGACAGCGACGAGGAGGGGTGGGTACGGACGACGACGACGACACTATACATGTCGAAATCGTATTGAGCTGCCTGTTTCGGGGGTTTATGCGACGTCGAGCTCACCGGGCGATCCCTATAATGTCACTTGTCCGCTCTGTACCCGAAATCGATCCCCGCGCGTACACGTATATATATACGAAATGACTTTAAACTGGATAAATTTGTCGCTCTCGCACTTATAATGTGGCGCGCCCAGTGGGGAACATGGCGTGGCGGAGACGCATTTTTTCTTCTTTTTTTTGTCTGCGTGAAATCGGTATAGAGCTCGTTCTGGATTTTAATTGAAATGCTAATTGAGCAGCTGTTTGAATGAAATTGAAATTTGCCCGCGCGGTAGCGTACACCCCTCGTAATGAGATGAAAAATCACGTTGTTTTTTGAGTTTCCGAATTGAGATTGACGTTGATTGAAAATATGACAACGATTACGTAACAGGGACATCATTACTACTAATATTTATCGATGAATGATAATTATAAATTTGATTGAAAAAATATTTATATACGGGTATTCACAATATATAATAACGTGAGGCCTGCGAAAAAGTGTTTACAATATATATCTTACATAATGCACACCAGAAAAAAAGTTGATTTAATAGAATCGATATATTATTTTGTTTTTAATTTCAAAAGAAAACCTTCGTAATTTTATTTCAAAAGTAAATCAAAGCTAAAAAGCACAATAAATGTAAAATAATAATAATACAATTAAAAACAGCAAATTCATAAGAAAATAATTTACTAATGCCAAAATTTAGCCAAAAATGATTAAATTAATAATTGTTGATGAATGGATCAAGAGTAATGAAAAAAATTAAGTACGACGTCGGTATACAGCCTGCCACGTAAGATGAGAGATCATTTTCTCATGATCTATTTATGATTAGGCACCTACAGACGTGATACTTGGCTCAAAGTGAGAGAAAATGATTCGGAATGATAGATAATTATTCTGTAACTTTAAGAAATATACGAAGCCACAAATTTACAAAGACTATAAATATAATTCATACAATAGTTTTAATTCAAATACTGCGAATAATATATATTACACAATAATTACAGAGATTTTTATCGCACACATGCATAAATATTCAAGATGAAAGAAATTTTTAAAAATCGATATTTAATTTGAGTACTTTTACAAATCTTAAAGCTTTCATATATGTTCTCAATTGTTTGTACATATATTTGCTCTCAAAGTAATTGAATCACTTCGAATCAAAATTGGCTTATCATATGGCCCTTTGACGTTAAACCATATGTCACAGAATAAATTGATTCAGATTATTATTTCTCAACGATGTACTCCAACAATGAAACTGCACTTTATTGAAATACTCGTTATTTTTGACTGACTTGGAAAAGTAGTATATCAATGAGAAATGAAAATCCGAATATGACTGGAAAGATGAATAAAAATGATTGAAAAAGATAAAATGTCGAATGATGAGATATACAGAGCAGTGGTAACAGTGATGATCAACATTTCAACAGGTTGGTATAACATTAGATAATAAGTAATATACTACTGCTTTTAAATTATTATTGATATTGAAATGTTAAACTTCAATTTCGACACCCGAAATGTTGTTCATCACTAGAGAGAAGATGATGAAAAATTAATATTGACGAAAGGATTTAAAATGTATAATGGCACAAAATAGAGCAAAACAGACTGAAATATAAAAAATGCTTTTTTTTATTGATGATCAATCATAAAGAATTCAATAAAATAAATGTATAGCATAAAATAATTTCCAATGTGTAAAAGAAAAAACAATTCACAGTAAAAATATTTATTAAAATATAAGTAATTAATTTATTGATTTAAAAAATTTTTGCTTGGTATACTTTATGTTTACACTTACATACTCGTAAGCCTACCAATTTTCATCTTTCTCTCTTTTCATTAATTGATCTCTCTTTTTATTTCTTTTTCATCTCTTTCTTATTGACATCACAGACTTTACATGTCTCTCCCTCCTGGAAAATATTCATGTTAATCACTTTTGCCTTCATTACATAAATCCTATTGATTCAAAGATTGCATTAATTTTTGTTTTTTGAAATTTTTGTAAAATTCATTATCAAACCGCTATTTGAAAATAAATAGCAATCTGCCATTAAAAAAATAGTAATAATAAAGTACACACAAAATCTTCGTATAAAATAATTCGCTTCAATTTTTTTTATATCATAAGAAAGTTTTAATATCCTTTGAAAATTCAATTACCAAGTTGTTTCATTTATTTTTTTTTTTTGTTATTTTTCGTTCAATGCAGGGAGAATAATTGAGTTCCCTGATCGAAAATTAAGTAAGTAAACAAAAACGTTTATGTACGGCGTTTGCCAAACTGAAAATAAGATTTCAATCTCGCACACACACACACACAGCTGGCTGCGGTAAAATAAATGATTTTTTCAAACGCAGGTTTGTGCGCTTTTGATATAATACACAAATAAAAAAGATTAAAAAGATCTCTCCTATTCGTTAATATTCATTAGACTTCTTCTTTTTTATTTTCCGTTCATTCTCCAATCGAAACTTTGTTAGTCGGTTCTTTTTGCTCTCTTCCCTCCCTCTCTCTCTCTGTTATTCCTTGCTCTTTTGCTGCTTCAGTGGCAGCAGCAGCAACTACTACTCTTGGCGCAGGCCGAGGCTCCTCTATACATTATAACTGCTTTACCGCGCGCGCCACACGTTTTCATGCATACGTATGTACTTTTATGCATCAAACCAAGGCTGCTGCTGCTCCTCCTTCTCCTCGCGGGCTTCGGACTTGAGCTATGTCTCCTCATTTCTCATTCATGCATTTTCCTTTTTATCCACGCATACTTTTTCACTCTCTTTCGCGTCGGGCCATCTAGCATATTTTATTAAATTTATAATTTCACAAACTCACTTTGAATCCACGCGTTGCAGCACACACACACACAGTTTCCCGTGCGGGTGAATTTTCTAACGTTATACTTTTTTAAATTTCGCTTTTCAATTAACGGCACCGCGCGCGCGCACGGGTTAAATTCATTATATACGAGAGGCCAAGCGTAGGTAGTAGTGGTAGTAGTACATCGATAATAGAGGCCGAAGCAGCATGTGCAGATTTTTCAAACTAATTTTCCAACGTTTTTATATTTTCAATTTTTTTTTCTTTTTCATATTTCGACGTTACCTCGATCATGTGACACATTGCTGCCTTTACCACGCGCGCGCGTGTGTGTGTGTGTGTGTGTGTGTGTGTGTGCAGTGTGTGGAGAAAAATCCATACTCGGTGTAAAAGTGCATTATTTGTCAGCGCGTGAGAGCTTTACATCCCTAAAAAGAGAAAAAGCCTTTTCACTCCCCCGCCCCCTGTCCCTTCTACCCTCCGAACCACACGATGTTGGCTTAGAGGACACAGAAAAGAGAGAAAACTTAATTACAGCCCGAGCTGCTGCTGCTGCTCGCTCTCTCGGTCTTATTTCTCATTTCTCTCTTCACCCACACACACACACATAGACACACATTTTCATCTTCGTTATACACACGAACAGCTATAGCAGCATCGCGCGGCTTCTGTTTGTCGCCGCCGCGCATTTAATTTTCATTCTTATCTAAGCCTCGTTCCTTGCGTATAGCCCACTTTTTTCCGTCACTCTCTCGCTCTCTCTTTTGTATTTTCTCTTTCTCTCTTTTTTATCTGCCTCTGCAATTCAATTACCGCGAAATTACAACAATTTCATGCAAAGTAGGTGTGGATAGGAGCTCCGCGCGTGGACGAATTTCCAAGTAATCTATAGATATGTGTAGAGAGCAACACACACATACACACCTACACAGACTCGTATTTAGTGTATAGAGCTCTGGAAGCCGAGCAGTGCGGAGGCTTTTGCACGAGAGAGAATCGAGGACGAGAGGGTAGTTATGTAGTTCATGTCCTTCTGGCAGCCAGCCGACCAGCAGTTCGGGAGTATATAGTCAATCGACTGTTTTTTACACTCTCACTGAATAAGTTCCAACCTGAGAGCTGCCCTCGGAGCTGTACATACTGTACTATGTATAAGTATAAGGTGTGTGTATATAGTGGCGCTACTCGAGGCTGTGCGCGAAGTAAAGAAAAAAAATCTTCCTCCCTGCAGCGGCGCGCGCCTAGCAGCAGCAGCTCCTTATTTCGTCCGAAAGCTCGTCGCGTCTCTTTTTCTTTTCTCGCATTTCTATGCTCACTGGCGAGTGGTGTACGCTGCTGGTCTTCTCTTTCTCTCTCTCTCTCTCTCTCTCTCTCTCCTCGAAACCTTTTTATACAAGCGACATATGCAAATGCGCGTATATAAGGCGCGTCGTCGTCGGTGGCGACGGTGTTCGTTTAATGGAGCGATAAAACGGCTGGTGGAAAGCGTATTTTCCGAATGAAATTAGTGGCCGTACGCCATACCAGCAGCAGCAGCAGCTCAAAGTACTGCGAGCAGCAAGGCAGAGACGACGACGACGACCAGAGAGGGGTATCGAGTGGAATACATATAATAGAAAAATATACGCGCCACGCCGCCTTCTCTCTCTGCTCTGGCCCAGAGCAGCAACTCTCTCTTCGCCGAGTAAAAGAATTTTTCAACCGCTTTAATGACGTTTCATTGAATTTAATTGAATGGATCGTCCTGTATAAAATTATAACATGTTTTAAAATTCTTACTTCTTCTAGCAGCGGTTCCTTGCGCTAGTGTATACTTTTTGCGTTGCCTTTCTTTCTCCCGCTGCTCTCTCTATGTCTCGTTTAAACTTTTTTGCTTTTTCTCTATCTTTCTTTTTTTCATTTAATTTATAATGACCCGAAGCGCGTTCGCTCGCAAAAAGAGAGAGAACATTGATCTCTCGGGCACGCGGCCGATTTCCGATTACCATAGACAGAGAGAGAGAGTGAGAGCCCAATGTCTTCCGGCAATTTTTTAACTTTTATCGCCCCGATAAAGCCGATCGCACTCCATTATCGGCTGAAACGAACACGGCGGCCCGGCGCTATTATATATAATATATATATATAGGACACACTTTGTCGCTGGTTAATAATGCATGATGCACACGTGCACAAAGCGCGGGGATCGAGTCAGGCGCGCAAGTTCGGCGTCGCGCATTACAAGATGTACAAGATAAGCAATCAAAGTTTTGCTCAGAGTCGATCGTTTATTAGCCCATACGCGAATCGAATCCTCGCTATACAGCTCGCAAAATCTCAGTCCCCGAGAAAGATTACGTTTTATCTCGCTTTGCAAACTAACCTATTCTCTCTCTCTCGGGCTTTCGCTTACAGATCTCTTCATTCGTATTATATCGCTCGGCGCGTATATTCCTTGCTGCTGCTGCTAGGCGAGCTTTTCGAGCGAAGCATTCAAAGATAAGAAAAAGAGAGCTCGAAAGAGAGAGAGAGAGTGCGAGGCGAAAAAAAATAACACTCATCCTCGCTCGCGCGCGCCTCGAGCTTTTTCGCAATTTCGTCGCCTCCGAATGGCTTTCTCAAATCGCGTCTCACTCTCTTTCGAGCTTGTGTGCATGTATAGTCGCTCACACACATATACACAGATATATACATAAATACTCGTGGGGAGAACGAGAGAGAGAGAGAGAGAGAAAATGTATATAGCCTAGTTCTAGCTATATACGGGACGAAGAGGAGGCAGGCAGGCAGGCAGGCACGTAGCGTAGCTAGCAGTAGTTCGACAGGGTGCAATCACTCGGCGCGCCCGAGCTTTGCCGACGAGGCAGCAGCAGCAGCAGCAGCAGAGCTACGCGAAAGCGAGATGGAAGTGGGCCGTCGCGGGGGACAAACGAGCGTCGATTTGCCTCGAGAGCCGTCTCGTTGCAACTGCTCCATAGTAGCAGTGTGTGTGCTTCTATACGTGTGTATTATATATAGAGAAAATGGGAATGATGCTGTGCACGACGACGACGCATACATCGAGGGAAGAAATTCTGAATAAAAGGGATAAATGAGAATGAGTCGGAGGAAGGATGATGGCTTTTTCGAAAAAAATACCGGTAAATGCGCGCGCGAGAAGCTGCCACGTCGTCGTCTCTCTGTACTTCAACAGAAGTAGTAGCGACTCTCTATCTCTCTCTGTGACGCTCTTTTGCTCGCGATAAAATACCCCGAGAAAATACGTATATATATAAGTATACACGTGTATATTTATTTCCAATGCGAGAGAGAGAGAGAGAGAGATTGAAAACGTGTCGGTATAAGCTCTCGCGACGCGATCATCGTCAAGACCGTTGAGCCGAAGAAATTAAAGCTATGTAGCGTTAAACTGCACCACCGGGGAGGTGGAGTTGGAGGGTTGCTGCTGCAGGCGAAGATGAGATAATCTAAAGGAAAGAAACGAGGAGAGATAAAAAAAAATCATTTGAAGAAGAGAGAGAGAGAAGGTTGAGAGAGCTTTAGCTTTAACGCAGCGATTTGTATAATCGTCCAAGTTTCCGTCGGAAAAAACTTCTGGTCAACTTTCGGCGCGCGCGCGGGGGATGTAATCTCATTGCCGGTAGCAGTAGCAGTAGTAGCAGAAGCTGCTCGATGCAGCGAGCGGGTAATTCCCACCTACAGTCGAACTTTTTTACTTTGTACAGCGAATTTTTACTCTCTCTCTCTCTTTTGACCGCTGCTACTGCTACTGCTACTACTCGCGCAAAAATGGCCCAGCGTTTTCACGAATTGCCGGACTCGCAATTGATTAATAAAGATCATCCATCAAGCAGCTGCGCGCAGGGCTAGAGAGAGAACTATAATACGAGCCGTTGAAAGACGAGAAGAGAGAGAGAGAGAGAGGGGGACAAAAAAATATAGGAGAGAGAGAGAGAGAAAATGGGAGCAAAAAACAAAAAAAAAGAAGTAAAAAAAGAAGAAAGAAAGAAGGAACAGAAAACAAAAAGAAACGAGAAGGAAAAGAAAACATTTTCTTACCATTAGTCTCTAGCTTACAGTAGCAATCTATATAGCTCCTGACATTAGGAAACAAGTGTATAGCTTATACGTAGCAGCAGCAGCAGCAGCAACCGGTCGTTATCGCGCCTTCATCTCCCTCAGCCCATTTTCTCTTTTATCTCCCTCTCGAGCTGCTGCTGCTGCTGCTGCCGCTGCCGACGCCGCCGCCGCCGTTGCTACTGCTACTGGAGTGGAGCAAAAAAACGCATCACAAGCTCTACACGTAATCGAAATCTCGCTTTCTCTTAGCACACACACACACATACACACACATACACATACATATACGCACATACACACACTGCCTCTGCACTCCATTATTTCTCTGGTCTCGTAATATCGTATCTCAAGATCCATATCGAGTCTCTTTTCTCTCTCTCTCCCTCTTTCTCTTCTTTAGTGCAGCAGCAGTAGCAGCGGCATCAGCGCGTGTGCGTGTGTATGCAGCCCGAAAATTTGATTATGCAGAGTAGATGCCGAGGCTGCCGCTGCCTCCGGTTTGCAAACGTCGGGTATATATGTACGGTTGGCGGCGGCGGCGGCGCCACACAGTTTTTGGGTGAAATTCATTTGCCGGAAAATACGCTAATCGAGCGATGCGAGCGCGCATACACACATACACGTACATATACGCGTATATTTATCCCAAGCCTCTTGACTCTCTCTCTCTCTCTCTCCTCTAAATTAATGGACTCCCTGGGAAAAAGAGAGATAAAGCGCGATGATAAAAAAAATCCTCGGCTAAAGCTGCTCGTTATATTGCCAATTCGCTAAGATCATTTTACCGGGTAGTTGCTCTATATCCGCGTGTGGTGTGTGGCGTGTATGTGCACAGCGACAGCAGCGAGTATATATACGGAAAAGTCGCTCCATGCGGAGGTTTGGAGCTGGGCCAGGTATTTTCATCCTCTCTCTCTCTCTCACTCCCGCGTACAACAGTATACGTCGGTGTGTGTGTGTGTGTGTAAATGTGCGAGCCTCGAGCTCCATATTTTGCGTCTAACTTTTCTCTCTACTAGCTGCTGCTCCACTAGAGCATCTACCCCCATATAAATACACCTATACGTGTGTGTGATTGTGTACACACGTATATATAGTCCGAGGCGGGGATTTCAGCGAGAAATGATGTTTCGCGGCACACACACACACACACACGTATAAGGATGCTCCCAGCACATTGTAGATGGTGCGGATATATAAGTGCGAGGCTTCGGCGAGGCTATCTTTCACTTTCTCAAGCACGCGCCCTTTTCCTTATATTCTCTCTCTCTCTTCTCACCTATATAACGGTTGCTTCTCTGCTGCTGCTGCTGCGAGAATGAGTCGAGAGGGTGGGTGGTGGGAGAGAGAGAGTAACGCGCTCGAGAAGAGGCAAGAGGGGGCTTACTTTCATTACTCTCGCCTGGCGGCGATATTAAATTTTCTATTGTCTCGAAGCGATCCTTTTTCGCCGCGTGTAATATAAACAAACCGGGGGGAGGGAGGGAAAGGGGGGATATATATGTTTGCCGTGGCTTCGCACGAGGAAAATATACACACACCCACACACACATCGTGTCTATCGATCAGCCAGATAACAACAATGATTTGCTCTCGAGCTCGCTTCTTCTTCTTCTTCTTCTTCCTTTCTCGATTTACCCTGCACCGGCGCTCGTCTATATACTCCGGGCCGGGTTATCTTAACTACTCGAAATAAGCAATATCTCAATTTACAAATGGGCTGCTGCTGCTGCGCGCAGAGCTTTAATTGTATCGGGTCTGTTATATATAACTAGGGCTGTGCTGTTTGTATAGCTGCCTCGATGCGGCGCAGCCTCCACACCCCTCCTCCTGCCGCGCCGCCGCTAACCCGCTGTGCTATACCTACCTATACTACTACTATCGCCGCCCGCGCGTCTGACAAAGCAATTCAATTATGCAATCGGACATTCAAACAAGCCGCATGTGGCAATCAGCGTATCGCTTTAATCCTTCGATCCTCTTCGGCCGTGGGGAAGCTATATGCAGCAGCAGCAGCAACCGTGAGAATCGTCACCGGCGTAGATTTCCGGCTTCGCGCAACACCTATATCCATTGCGCGCGTATGAATAATAATTATAACGATTATGAAGTATATTATCCTCTAATCGGTGCGGCTTTATAATATAACGCTTGATTTACGTTTAATCTGTGATTTTTGAGAGAGAGAAAAATGAAGGAAAAAAAACAACGAGAGTAGAAAATTTTAAATTACTTGAGTACGTGCTTCTTACGATCATAGACGTGGAGGCATAAGCACGAGAGCGAGAAAGAGAGAGAAAAGCTTTCAAGCTAACTATTTCTGAGGATATTCGCATTATCTTGTACTTATGAACTCGCAAAACTTCGAGCTTCGCCCCGTGAGTGAAGTGCTCTTTCGAATGAGGGTACTTTATCAAGGTAATTATATGCGCAATCTCTGCGCGCGTGTGTGTGCCCCTCTCTTATATACCTTATAACCTACCTATACATTCGCTACTGTGTAATATATGTGACGATCGAAATGGGAAAGGGGAAAAAGGTAGCAGGTGACTCTCGTACGAGAACTAAATAAACGAATGCGCTGTGTAAGGCAAGAAAAATAAATAAATCATCCTACCGAGATGATCAAATTGTTTTTCATCAAGTACACACGATCGCGCGCGCACACCAGTAGCAGCAGCAGAGGTGCAGCCTGCAAAATATAGGGAAAGAAAGAAAAGCTGGGCTAAGGAAAAAAAGAGTCTGCCTTGGTTATACCTTCTCTCTCTCTCTCTCTCTCTCTCGCACTCTCATTCGAGTTGAAGAGAGAGAAAGAGAGCCTTAGTTTCGCCTGAGAACAACGACGCGTTGGCGAGAAAAATCTTGAGGGATTACCAGTAGTAGGACGGCGTTACTGGAGAGGCTTGCTTGCTTGCGTGCTGCTGCTACTGCCTCATGCGCCTTGGCTTGCCCTGGCGCGCTGATAATAACGACAAAATGAAAGTCGCCAGGGGGCAAAGGCGACTGAGATAGTGAATGGACGCTGAAATGACTCGCCATTTTCACATTTCCACCGGGACGAGACCCCGCAAGCATGAGAGGAGATTTTCTGCTCTCTCTCGCTCGCTCGCTCGCTAGCTCGCCGAAGATAGTCGAAGATTGCTTGCTACGATATGGCTTTGCCAGATGCTGCTCAGATCTCTCTCTCTCTCCTGCTCTTGCTCTAGACCTCTAACACTCTTATACCCTCTCACATACACATATAGACACACTCGACATACGTATACGTATACGTGAATTGCTAATGAACTTCGCGCGCGGGCACACCTTTTTTTTCAACGCGGATAAATGATTTTTTCGATTCTGCGAGTAGTCCTCGCGCGGCTAGCCGCAGCAGCAGCAGTCGCGCGTGCGAAAATGAGAAAAATCTTTAGTCTCTCTCGCGCGCTCTACTTCGATGATGAATTACTTTTTTTCGATCTCATCCTCGGAGATTTTGAAACATTGAAACTGAATATATAAATCAACTTGGGTGCAGTAGTCCTTTGTTGCGAGCGGTCTGTGGGCTGCCTGTGTGTGTGTTTTCTTTGAATTTCCCGGTGCCCCGACGACGACGACGACTACGACGACGACCCCCCATGAGAATAACCGTGACATTTTCTTTCATTTTTCTTCCTCGTTACTTCTTTTTCTCTTTTATTTTTTCTTTTTTTTTTCATAGATATGCAAAAGGAGCAAAAAAAAATGAAAGAAAATGAAGAGGATTTTTCACGTCGAGTTTATTCTGCTTTCAAAAAAATTTTTTCCGACGCAAAAATCAAAACTCTCACTCTCTCTCTCTCTTTTGACTGCGTTAAAAACAAAAAACGCTCCTGCGCTCGCGGCTCGCCAAGTTTCGCAACGCGCAGAAATTTGTTTATACACGGCGTTGATCGCTCCGCACGTCTGCTACACCGCACCTCAGACAAATCACTGCCAGATGCGCGTAGAATTTTCCTCTCCCTTTTTTTATTCGCCGAAAAAATGATTCTCATCCGAAATTTCTTCCCCTGCTGCAAAACTGTTTTGTTTAACCGTACACACTTGCCGACTGCGTGCGTACCTGCCAGTTAGAGCGAGCTTTTTTCGAGCTTTTGCAGCAAAAACAGTGAAGGGGGGCTCTGGAAAATTTTAACAACCATCAAAGCCGCGTAGTGCGTGTGTATTGTTAAAACTTTTCGATAAGATATCGAGAGCTCGCTCACTCGCGCAGTTTTGCGAATTTTTCAAGACATAAAATCACGGAAATGTGTGTGTGAGTAGCTACGCGCATGTTATACAGCGCTCTCGAAGCTCTCATTGTTCGATAAAATAAGTTATAACTCGCGGGCTGTTTTAAATCCTTGCATAGTCTCTCGTCGCTGCGTGTATAAAGGTTGCGCTGGATCAATATTTAACTTTTCTGCGGGAACTCGCACGAGCTAGCGCGAGAAAAGTTTATTAGTAGAAACTCTCGCGCGCGGTAGTAGTAGTAGCAGCAGTAGCTCGTGGATCCTTGGTAAAAATCACGGGGATTAAAATTGTCCATAATACAGTATTAGTACAATTACGAATCGTTCGTGTGCGGCTTGTGCTCTGCGCGCAGATTTTCCGAAAAATCAATGAGCCGTGCGCCGCGGCAAGAGAGAAAACGTTTTGGCTTTTACAATTCCAAAAGTCACTCGTGCGTTTGATTAAAAAAATTAATCTAATTCCAGATTCCAAGTGGCTGCGCACTTTGAAGTTATATAAATCGGTCCGCGCTCGCGCACGCGCACTGCTGCTGGCATTATTATAATGCACACACACAACGTAGCACAGACAACGCAAGCCGTTTTATACACGTTAACAATGTGTACTTATGCGAGCTGCATAACTCGCAACGAAGAATGAAGATAATCAGCGCGCGAGCCCAAGGGACGAGGCCGAGGAGCTTTCAAGCGATATCGTGTAGCGTATAGTAGTCCTCGAGAGATATTTTATTATTATATATAATAAAACTAAAAACAACGTGGCGCTTGATGGAAGCTCGTCTATGAGAGAGAGCTTTAACTTTGCCGACGCCGCCATCGTGTTCGCTCTTACTGTCTCGTGATGCGCTGATAAAAACAGCGTCTGGCTGCACAGCAGCGCATCGGCAAGTGTAATTACATTTTCTTAGCCGTATATTCACGAAGACGACGACGACGAAGTGATTACGTATGATTGCTCGAGTGCTCGTGTGCGTGGAGGAGGGTTAGTAAAGTATCCATACACGGGGATGCATACGTATATACAGTTCACGTCGAGTCGTACGAGTCGTGTATGACAATTCATTTATATGTCGCGCCGTGGTATGGTATTTACACCGATGGGATTTCGTATATACATAGAGCCTTAGAGAGAGAGAGAGAGAGAGAGAAAAGAGGCAGTTGCCTCCCACACACATACGGTCACGGGTGAAAAATAGCGAGTGGATCTCTCCGCACACTTTAGACAATCGTAGACGGTATAGTGAGCGCACACAGTAGCTGGCCTTTAAGATTTAAACCAAGTGATTTAGAAGTATAAAGCGAGTCATTACGCGTACAAATACACGTATATACGTTATTACATCGTAGGAGAGAAAAAAAGAAAAGAATATAAGTACAGTTGCGTATAAAAGTTCAAAAGGGTCTAAAGTAAGCTAAGTGAGCAATCGAAAGAAAGATGAAGAAGAACGACGAGGTACGAAAAAATAAATAACAAAAAACTACTGAATTTTCGAGTGATAGCTTTTTTGTGTCGAGCGAATAAAATCGCGATCGATTACGCATTCGCGCGATCGTCTCGAGGCTGCTACAGCAGCACCTATATATAGTCCCCGATTAATAGCTGTATACAAGAGAGAGAGATCGCGCGGTGTATATTTATGTAAGCCGCAAAAGCAGCCCTGCGCGCGCGCGGAATTGACGAGGGAATTTCCGTACAGGGCTGCTGTTGCTACTGTTGCCGTATATAGATCGAGAATCCGATGCGCGCATTCGAGTCGCAAAATAAAGTACATACATACCCGAGGCAAATGGAAAGGGAGAGAGGAGCCCTATCCTTTGTCACGGCACTGATTTTGCATTATTGCATCTATCTGTAGCTATATACTCCGCATGTGTACAGAGCGCTAGAGATCTTCTCTCCTTCCGATCGTTTATATTATATAAATAAATGCCCGACGTAATTCTCGCGCAAAGACGACGACGACGGACTCTCTCCAGAGATGATGAAGTTACGAGCGATGCGACGCGGGTACATATAACATCGGGCGGCAGATGCCCTTTGTAATGAAAAGTGATTGACTCGTGAGTGTAGTACAGCCCTCTCTGTATAGATATATATATCTAAAGGTCTCTCAGGGCGATCATATAGCCCAGCCGATATCAGTGCCCGGATAACTTTGTCATTTGGCCCGCGCCGCGCGCTCGTCTTCCAACTATACAGCTACACTATGTCGACGTCGATCCTCGCCGCAGCAACAGCAGCAGCAGCAGAGATAGATAGCAGATATGGCATTGATTTTTCGGTCACCGGTCGCGCATCGACAAATTGCAATTACAGGACTTTTGATCGTGTGCTGCGCTGTGCCGTGCTGTACACGTATATTATATACCAAGTCAGCGATGTAACGTGTTCCGGAGAGATCCGGTGTGCTCTACTGACCGGCCCACACACACACACACATGCACATAGTTACGTGGGCTGCACAGCTGGGTTGAACGCAGCTGGAGCAGCAGAGGCTATATATACGTATAGAATGACGCGATCACTCAGGCTTTAAGCGTGAGCCATTTATCTCGAGGCGTAAGTTACGAGCTAGAGAGCATGGCAGAAGCAGCAGCACCTGGTAAAAGTGACAAAATCTACTCTTCCACTTCTGCCCCCGCGGCGTCCTCCTTCCCAGCTACCCTCTCTCTCTCGCTCTCTATCCCAGCGGCAATATTGCAATTGTCCTCGTGAGATTACACATATTTTCCCCCCGACCGACGACGACATACCTACGCGGATTCGGTTGTGTGTTACATTATTTTCCACTTGCCTACATAAATAAGCTCACGGAATATACGCGCGCCGAGCGAAAGCTCGACTTGTCGCATTGTACGCGTGTAATAATATAATATAATACCGCGCTTATATTTCGCGAGGGAGGCTTGTGGGCCGAGAGGTCATATCGCCGAGGCGAAACTGGAGCGAAAGTTAGTTATCAAACAAGCGTAAATCGCTATCAACAATGGTCAAATGCAACAGCACAGCATAACCTTGAAGCGCTTCACTAATGCGTGTAATACACTCCCCGGAGATGTATAGGGATGTGGAAAGGGAGAGAGGGTCACAGTGGCACACCGGTGTCGTACTGGCTTCAGCATGTCGAGCAGTGTGAAAAAAAAAATGAAATCCTGCTCAAATTTTGCGACCTCGTAACGTTTTTTTCTCTCTCTCTTTCTCAGTGCATCTCCATGATTAGTTATCCAAAAGAATTCGGATTTTGACAGGAAAATCATCCTTTCCGTGAAATATTGATACACCTACAAATGCAGACGCACATCTCTTGGAATCCCAGAGTAAAGTGCATTCTCTCGGACTTGCCAAAGTAACGAACACCTCTCAAAGTTGTTAATGTTGTTGGCTTGATTAAAGACTCTTTGTCTGACGCGATATCTTTTTATTCCTCACACCTTCCTACTCGCTTCGGTCGCTAGGTGTCCGTGACACGGAGCGTCGCTACCCAAAAGCAACGTGCCGAACAAATACATTTTGAAGAGTCAAAAAAATGCAATCGAACAATGTGCCTGTAGTATGAGTTAACAATCTCGCCCCAAAATAAGTTATAATTCTGGAAGAGTTTAAAAGAATTCCTTGCAAGAACAACTCGCTAACGAATTTTAACATGCCACCTAGCGGCCAGTCACGAAACTTGGCTCGACCAGAGATTTCGACAGGCCAAACAACTACGAGGCAGGTGTAATATCCTGGATGAGGTTAAATAGCTGAGGTAACCAAGTAAAAATAGCTAAGTTGATCCGATAAATCTCTTCATTTTTGATTGACATAATAGGCCGCACTCTCTACTCGAGGTCGTGCTCCGGTCGAGTCCGGGATCATCTGCTTGGCTGAGGAAGGCAACGTATACGTGTTACACAAAGAGTCGTAATTTACAACGAGACGGTATGGCCCATATAGCCATATACCGTAGACGGCGAAACAATTCTCAAAATGGAATCCAACGAATTTGGCAGAGCAGCGGAGCTCCATCCGAGAGAGTTAGGGCATAAAATCCCGAAGAGTGCATAAAGATTGCCTCGTAACTTCAAAGTTGACACGCTGATGTAAGACTTCGAGGCCGCGTGCTAGGAGCTCGGAGCTCGAGTTTGAAGTGATCCATACATATATAGACGGCGACGACGACTCTCGAGTCCCCTCCTTTAAATAATTCTCCACTTGAAGCACATTCATTTTATCGCGCAAAGAACTTGGGTGAAACAAGAGCCATTTTCTGTGTTTCAAATAATTAAAGGCGCGCGCGCACCGCATGTAATTATAGGAAAGTTTAATGATCGGGTATCCTCCTCGCAGCAGTATAGAGCCGGCTGCTTTTGTGTGCCGCTCCTCTCCCACAGCGCGACACTCTTCTTATATAAATACAGGAATCTCGAGGAGAGAGAGAAACATTAGCAAAGTTTTCGCAACTTGGATCGTATCCTGTATAATATATCGCCATAAAAATTTAACTCTCCATCTCTCTTGCCGAATAATTCGGTCAAAATAATAAATATGAGAAGAAACGTTCGCGCGAATCCATCCTTCTTATCCCACCCAAGACGAGTTCGTACACATATAGACGAAGAAAGAGATAGCTAGAGCAGCGAAAAAAAAGGGCAAGAATATGAATATGAAGTAAGGGAAGCCAAAAAATGAACGTATAGCTATAATGTTAGCACGCCGAAAACCAAATCTTGGCCGGGTGACAGGCCAAGAGAGCATAGAGAGAGAGAGAGAGAGAGAGAGAAACGAAACTTTCGGGAGAGGGACGAAATTTTCGAAAGACTGCCAAACATAGATATTGTCTTTTCCTCGAGATTCCGCATGTGCGCGAGAGCTGTTACTGTAACTACACGTTTTGTGTTATACACATATAACGTGTACCACGCGCAGTGGCGCGACGACGGCGAGAGTGTATTCAACCCTCCCTCCCCCCATCTTCGTGCGCTCTTTTGGTATAAGATACCTAGCAAAAAACACCTAACCCTGTAAATCGAGACTGTCCGACCGCAGTCTGACCCTCGCTACTGCTAGGACTACTACCACTTCTGCGTGCTGTGCAGCACATAGCGCGCCATATTTTTTCCGTCTCACTAGCGTGAAATATCGGTGGGATATAGTGGTGGTGTGGCGGCAACGGCAACGGCTACAAACATACACTCTACATGTA
The DNA here is from genome assembly GCA_902732785.1 of Trichogramma evanescens. Lineage (NCBI taxonomy): Eukaryota > Metazoa > Arthropoda > Insecta > Hymenoptera > Trichogrammatidae > Trichogramma > Trichogramma evanescens. The sequence goes on along the minus strand of CACVKI010140792.1, from coordinate 3,527 downwards.
TACAGCAGCAGCAGTAGCGTTTCTTTGCTTGATACGAGGCGGAAAGCTCTGAATACACACAGACACACGAGCGCGCACGTGCTGCTCTATTCGTTTCTCGAAATCCTCGAGGTAAAAAACGGTGAATGTTGTCGGGAAAGCGGAACTCAAAATCGGTTGCGGATGCTCTCTCTACCCACCCGGCGCAGCTATACGGAGGGTTGTCGGCGGCAGCACCGGCGGGAGGAGGAGGAATAGTGCAGTGCGTGCTTGCGAGCTAGAGAGTAAAGAAAAGGCGAAACGCGACCTCGTAATTTTCACGCTGTAGTTTTTCCCTGGGTGTATATGTAGCTGCTCTCTCTCTCTTGCTTCCCTGCTTTTTTTTCACTCGCTGCCTTTTTCGAAAAAGTGAAGGGAAGCAATTTTTCAGAATTTCCGATGAGACTCGTGTCTAATGGCCGGGCAACAAACACTTTGAAAAACGACATTCATTAATTTCACCTTACATAAGCGAGTGCACGAGAAGAGAGAGAAGAGCACGTACTATATATAGAGGATCGTGCAAAAGAATTATCGCAAAAAAATTGAATACATATCGCGTACATGAGAGGACGAAATTTATTCCGTTATTTTAACCGTGCGCAATAATACTTGGTATTCATTTGTTGAAAACGATTGGCAAACTTTGTTCCTTGCTCTCGATTCATGAAAACGAGGCGTTTGGAAAATGTTCGTCAGTGGCGCACACTCACACACCTATACGTACACACTAGTACTCGTGGCGGCGGTGGCTATCAGCTAGCTGGGCATGAAAAAAAGATGTGAAACCTTACCACAAGGGGAATGTAAAGAAAAATCCGGCAAAGGAGGCTGACTGGGAGAAAAACTTTGAAAAACTTTTCTCACCAGCAGCAGCAGCAGCAGCAGTAGTAGCAGTGACGGCGGCAGTAGTAGTAGTAGTAGTAGCAGTTGCAGCATCAGGAAGTAAAAGGTGAGAGAGAGAAAGAGAGAGAGAGCAAAAAGCCACTGCTGGCGGTAGGTGCTACTGCTGGTGGTTGCACACAGGCAGAGAGAGAGACCTTTTGAAAAATTGAGCTGTATGAAATATTAACCTCGACTGTCCACGTACACTCGGGCGCGCGCTGCGCTGTCGTCTTCTGTCGAAAACCACTTTCTTCGACTCTTTATATGCCGTATTTATTACTTTCTTTCTTTCTTTTTTTTTCTCTCTCTCTCTCTCTCTCTCGCTTTTCTAGCCGTCATGCTCTCCTCCTTCTCCTCGTGTATACCTCGGTGCGGTCTCCCGGCTAAACTTCAACATCTTGTCGTACGAGCCATAAATTGAAGTAAACTCATTTGAATTTCGAATGCGCTCTCGCCTATAGCTCTCGAGTGGTAGTGTTTCTTTTTTTTCTGTGTCGAGCAATTCTACGAGGCTCAAATTGTAAACGTATTCTCTTTCTTTACACTCGTACGTCGTAGCTGCTTTATCCTCCTCGAATTTTCATCTAATTTAAAAATAGCTCAATCGCGTTCTATAGTTTCTACATTGTACGACGTGAAATTCAATCGAGCGTGGAATAACTATTACTTCTACCCGAAAGTGTGTCCGCAGTCTTTCGCTCCTCAACGGCAAACGTCTCGAGTCAATTAAGAAAATTGTATTACATTACTTGGCGCTCGGACGGATTTTCATCCGTTGATATCTCTCAATTGTCCAAAAGGTTGATTATTAATTAGTTATATCGCGAATAAAGTTTCTCGTCACTCCAGAGCGAGAGAGAGAGGTAAGCGAAGCGAGAGCTGTTTTCTCGAGCGTCGACGACGACGATCGAGGAGAGCTTTTGCGGCCGACGCAATAAAGCGCGCGCAGCTCTCCTAGCCGTTTTAATAAAATCCAGAATTATTAATTAAAAGCAAAAACGTCGCGCGTGGGCGTTCGGTCGTGTCGCGAAGGGTAAACGACAGGCAGCTCTTGACGCTGCTTCAGCGTCGTCAAAGGTGGCAAATTGTGTTCAAGTTCAACCAATTTTATGCGTTAAACTGAAGGAGCTTTACAAGAGCAAGCGAGAGAGAGAGAGAGGCGAATTCTTCATTGCATAACTCATTCGTCATCGCGCTGCCTGCCAGTGGAGCCTCGTTGTCTCATAAGCTCGCGCGCGCTCGCCGTACCCCACATTTCAAATCAATCTCGCTCGAGCTCTTTGCCACCTCGAGGTACTACTCGGTAATTCCCTCGCCCCATCCCACGCAAGCTCGACCCGCTTGTGAATGAGCTAGTTCTGTGAGACTCCTTATATATAGTTTCGAGAACTTTGGTTATTTTTCTTTCGTGCAGCGTGTTTGTGGACTTTTACTTAACTATTTTATATGCCGTTTTAAATTGTATTATCCACTCGGTTACTAACGGTTCAATCGAATAAATTCATCAATTAATCAATTTCTTCTCTATATTTTTAAAACTATTTTATTCCTAGAGTCCAAATTATCACCACTAATTTGCATCTAAAATGTCTGCAGGTGGAATAAATCCGAGAAGCTAATAAGCGTAAATAATCCAAACTCGCTCTGTGGACTAAACATATCCAAATTGTTTTTCTTATACACTGTAGGGCCAGGCATTGCATACACATCTCTATGCACCTTGGCGATGACACATATATATTCTTTATCCTCGAGTCCGCGTGTGTGTGTGCGTCGAGCCCCTGAAGCTTCAACTTCTACGCGAGTGAAAAAGTTTTGGTCCTCGCTTGCGACGACGCATACTAATTAAAGCCTTGGCAGAATGAAATTAGTCAGCCATGTCGCGCGCGCTTCGCTTCTGCTGCTGCTGCTGCTACTACCTTACTGCCACACGCTATATAGGCTTTTGCGAGCTTTATAGACGACGAGGGTCACTGTATAGCTCGAGAGCCGCTTATGATAATGAAATAATACCCTCTTGCCCTACCCCCCACCCCCTCCGCTTCTTTCTCATCTCGTCCCGCGGCTCTCACTCTTATATAATTTGCCACTCTATATAAATAGAGATGAGAGAGAGATACACCTTTCTGCCTCTTTCGTTTCTTTCGAGGCTCACGTAGAGTGAGGGAAGAGCGCGAAAGAGAGAGGCTCAAGCCGCAAGCTCATTATGCGCCTAGTTCACAACTTCAATTGGATTCTTGCTTATACCGTCAGACTTTTATACAAGAATATATTTTCGAATAGGTGGTCGTGCCTATCGCACTTGAATAAATACTCAAAGACTTCTTAAACTACAATTATTTATTATAAAAATTGAATAAACGTTAGGAATTACAGCTAAGACTCGAGKACAGAAAAAATGCGAATACTTCTAGTGTCGGGCCCGTCGCCACAAGTGTGGGCTAGACGAGGGCTGGAGACAGAGAGAGTGCGGTCCTTTGACTCCTGTCAAGCCCGAAGGCTCTTGACCGCTTTCTTTTTCTCCCTCTATGCCGCTGTCCGAAGATGGGAGAGATCAACCGGCGCGCTCTCAGCGGCCGGGCTCGCTGGGCGCGAGGCCCAGCTGACGGCGCGACCGGCGAGTG